>PVIR01004731.1:0-76929 GCA_004026965.1 Petromus typicus
TCAAAAGTTATTTTAACCTAAGTAATAAATTTACTTAAGTAATCCGTAGGAACATGCTAGAAATGCTATTCCAGGATCCGAATCAAACATTTGCAAATCAACATTCTCCTGGCAAGACTGAAAGTAGGGAGAACTCAGCTCCAGCTCCACTCTGGGGTGACATCGCGCCAAGAGAACAACAAGCTTGCAAGTTCTCATTTTTTTCTCTTGTGCAAAAAAATAATAATAACCGAGTAAGATGAACTCTTCAGGTGAATGTAAAATTCATGCTCCACATGTTGCTTGACAGGAAATCTACCATGAAGGCTATGAGTAAAGCCAAATCCTAAAAGAACTGGGCCATGAGGATATCAGTTCAGGTCTCTGTAATCAGCTCTATGAAGCAAGATGAAGTGTCAGTCATGAAGTTTCCCCTTTATCCCTTTACTAAGCTCTGGATAATCGACGCTGCCTCCAGTTCCAGCATATATGAATGGTAGAAGTTCACAAGCCTGGAAAGTGTTTGGAAATATCCAGCAAACAAATTACTGAACCTTACCACAGACATGAAAAACATCAAAGAGTGGGGGTGGGTAAGAAAGCTAAGATATGGTTTCTTGCTTTGGAATTGCTACCATGTGGTGAGAAAGGAAAAGCATGCCGATTGAGAGATCTCGTAAAATAAAAAGTTTGATTGTTTATGAATTTGTACACTTCTTTATTTCCAAATGATTTATGGCCATTTAGAAAATTGCGTATAATACCAAAAAAAAATGCATGGAAATAAGGAAAACAATACTAACAGCATGGCAAATACTGGTGTAAGCTTATGGTAGGAGCAGAGTTGGTACACCAAATTCAGCTGATAAGGTACTATGCGCCACATCTTTAAGAATTCTGCAATTAATTGAAAGAAGGGAACTGAATCCATAAGGAAGGACAGACATACATATATTTATTGATGATACTGGTATGGCAGTGGTAACACAATGCTCACAGGGATCCTTCCTTGTGATAAAGCAGGTAATAGTCTAGAAATTTTACATGTAGATAAACTTACTTCATTTAATGCTGAACTACAGACCAGGTAGAAAGTGTTACAAAATGGTGGACTACCTTAGGAAGCTCTAGAACCATTTCCTAGTAGTTGTCCACATCTCCATTGTTTTCCACACCCCATTTTCACCCAAAGAGTCATTACACATTTTTCTTATTACCTGTGGGCTGTAGGAGAAAGGGAGCACATCTTGAAAGATTCAGGCTACTGTCTCAAGAAGTAAGAATTACAAGAAACCTAGCAGATATCTCAAGATCACTTGAAGACACACACTCCACTATAACAGTCGCATTCTAACTCAGCTCTTCCTCCACGAGGTTGACCTTCCAGGATCCACAGGCCAGAAAAAGAAGGAAAGCAGCAGTGTTTCACATCTCCCTTTGCATAGATTTTCTGGTGCCTGCACAACCCAGAATTTCTTTGAGGAAAATGGTGCCAACTGTAGTATGTGGTGTTGCTTTCATCTCTCCTGTGAGCTCTGCACCTTCCATCCCAGAAGTCACAAACCCACAACTTCAGATAGGAGGGACATCACACCAAGAGGCTGGAAGCAGGAGAGAGAGAAGTGGAGGGAGAACCCTTCAGGGAACTCACCTTAGTGCCTCTGCTCCGTGATTCTGTGACACCAAATTGTATACACTCAGAAACCCGTTCTCATTCACAGCCTAGTGACAGATATGAGAAAGGTACTTATCTGATGCCATGGGAGCTTCCTTTTCTCAAAGACTCCCAGGCAGACCAGAAAGACTGTGAGCATAACAAAAAAGAAAGGAAACAAATTTTATGTATATGGGGGGGCGGTAGGGTGGATAAGGCTATGGGAAAAGATGAGAATTAAATTATGTCTTATCCCTATTATGGAGTACAAATCCCTATTATGGAGTGCAATCATGATGCGTATATGTAATCTACCAATAAAGATTAAAAAAAAAAAAAAGAAGAAAGACTGTGAGCAGACATTTTCAGAATATGCATGCATTCACTTGAAAATCAGCTCAGTGGAAGGCTGAGAGTACTCTCTGGGAAATCTGGGCAGCCTTTTAAGGAGAGGGCTCTAAATGCAGTCATTGATGCAGTGATTAAGGAGAATAATTATCTCTTCCCTTTATTCTTCCACAGAGAATTGCTAGAGGCCAAGAACCGATTAGTGCGAACTGACAAACTCCCTCTGCCCTCCGCAGTACCACATCCCCCACCCCGAATAGCTCCCAAATGTAACGGGCGTAATATTTTTCAGCTGAATTTTATTCATGAAGCTATAAAAGTAGCAGCCTTGCTTGCCAGTGACCATCAGGGATTTAAAAACTCAAGAATAGGAGATTAGACTGGGTCTTGGCTTTCTATCCTGTTACAACAAATACACAGCCCCAAGTGAATTAGTCACCTGGGTGCTAGCTAAAATAATGCAAGAATGTAAGTGAGATTTTGAGAGATGTTTAGATGAATTTGGATGGACTAGGAATTGCTAATGATTTTTATAGCTAATACTTTCAGCTCCAAAGCAAAAGCATGTGCATGTGTGAGAGGGCATGCATGCACACACACACACACACACACACACACACACACACACACACACACACACGCAGAGCCCTTAGAATAACACAGTAATAATCTCAGTTTTACAGACCTGATCTTGCTAAATTTTTGTCTCTCTTCCTATATATATCAATACAGCTCTGGTGACAGAAACATAAAAGAAGGATGGTTGATACTCCTTTTCCAAAATTGAATGCTTATGGTTTACTTTATCATGAGCTCTTGGACCAAAGTCCTCAAGAAGAGTCAGGTTAATACTTAGACAAAAATATTAATGTGGCAAAACAACCACAATTTACACAGTCCCAAACCCTAGACTCTAGAGAAACAGAACAGCATATGGAGAAGTCAGAACTCTAAATTCTACATATTTCTAGAGAATCTTCCTTAGAAAATTAAGAGAGGGACAGAGACTTAGCTCAGTGGTTCCAGCACCTGCCTTGTAAGTGCAAGGGCCCAGGTTCAATGCCTAGTAACCACATACAATACCAGGCATGGAGACTCACACCCACCAGCAATCAGTACCACATACCACAGTGCCAGGCATGGTGGCTCATGTCTGTAATCCCAGCACTTGGGAAGCAGAAGCATGAGAATTACTGTGAGTTCAAGACTGAGTTCAGGACCAGCCTGAACTACAATAGTGAGACCCTGTGACCAAAAACAAGAAGAAGAAAAAAATAAGAGAGATACAAAGTTAAAAAAAAATTGTTAGTGCAAAAATAGTCATATTATTTATTATTAAAAAAGGTTCTTCCCAAATTTATTGAGGTACAACTGACAAATAAAAACTGTATATATTTACAGTGCAGCATGAGATGTTTATACATACATGAACACACAATTTGTGAAACAATTAACCAAGCTATTTCACATGACTGTCACTTTACACATCAGTTTTGTTGTAGAACATTTAAGATCTACAGGTCAACAATTTTCCAGTATTTGGTATATTATTATTAGCTATGAATCACCCCGCTGCACAATGAAACTCCAGAACTCATTCATCTAATCTGACAAATGTGGTACCTTTTAACCCACATCATCACAGCCCCACTCCTGCCCAGTTAAGTTAATTTATTTCCATTAAAAATAGAATGAGATAAAACTTGTATTCAATCCTTACAGGAAAAATGCACAGATGCACAAACTAAGCAGAGGTGGTCTTACCATTACAGAACAGGACTAGTGGCTCTGAATTCAATTAACAAACTCTTTCAAGAAAAGAATGAAAAACCATATATCCTGCAAACCATGCATATGATAGTCCTGGGGATTATCAAGAGAAAAGAACAGAAAAACACCAAGTTCAAGAAGAACTGTGATAGTCCCGGAGAATGACGGAGAGCAAGACATTTGCCATGAAAGCCCCAAATACAGCAGCAGGTGGAGAAGATGTTGACTTTATTTAGCATGAATTACAGGAAAGAGTCTATAAAATGTGGTCAAAATTATTAAACCTCTAGTATTATGCCAACATTATGGCATCTCCCGTTCCAAGGCAGGTGTATTATTCCTAGTCCCTAGGATTAAAGTAAATCACTGCTTTTCCATGTATTCTGAATATTACATTTCATTATTTTTTACTGCTTTGTATCTCAAGGTTTTGTGACTTAATAGGCACTATAATAGGGACAATTATCCTGAGTGGCTTGTTGGGAGAAGGAATGTCAGGAGAATAAATTGTCCCTATGACATTTCTTTTCCCCCACATAAGTGCCTACATGACCTTGTTCTACATTCATTTCTGGAATCTACTCTGAGTCGAACATATTTCCAGTGGCAGCCACAGATAAATCCTGCGTGTGTTCCCCCCTTGGGATACGTATGGAGATTTCAAAGACTTATGCAAGTTACTTAGGTACAGTTATTTGGAGAAGCCCAGACTTACTGACTGGATATTTATTTCAAATGAAAGAGGGCCTTGAGTCACTCAAATATCTAGAAATAATCAAAGTACATTGTTAAATCTGAATTTAATAATTTGATAGAATTCACACAACCAAGCAGCATTTAACACAAGGCTGTCATTACTACCTATTAAAATCTTCACAAAGTCACAGAAAACATAAGACCTCAGAGAGGACTCAAGAAAAATGAAACAACCAACAGCCTTCCTTCCTATGAGTTATCTCCCATGACCAAGGTGCCCACTGACACAGCTCACTACTTGGGAGAAAACAACTTCATAACAGCTAAACCCTTCCCGGTTGCTTTTCTATGATAGCCCCTCATTTTAGAGGTGGCCCTAACACTTCCCCTTCAATCCCTTTCTCATTCCCACCATAAACTTTCTGCATGTTTTTGCCTTTCTCAGGAAATAGAAGGGCAGGCATCAGAGAATGACCCAAAGCAGTTCCCAGAATGCAATGGGGCAGGCAGAGGAAAATTTGGTTGGTCCTAGGTGCCCATGGTTTCCTGTCTGTGGGTTAAATCAGCTGCGGATGGAACATATTCTGAAAAGTATTATCCCTATACAAAACATGTTCAGGGCTTCTTGTCATCATTCTCTAAACAGAGCAATCTTTACATAACACTGACATGACATTGCATGCTGTAAGTAATGTAGAGATGTTTAAACTCTACCAGGTGATGTCTGTATTGTTACCACATACAGAGATGTTTTATAAGGGACTTCAACATTCATCAGTCCCACTGTGCATGGTATTCTGTGAATATCGACAGATGACTGGACAGACAGCAACACACTGGTGAGAGCGTAGCCAGGGAGACTGGACATGCAACGTGGCCACATGTCAGGGAGCCACACAGAGGACAGAAAAAGAGCTGCATCTTCCTTTACATTCACTGTTTTCACCATTCAGTGTTTCCTACAGAGATACTAGGATACTATACCATCAACCTATCTATCCATCCATCTATCTATTTATCTATCTACCTACCTATCTATCTATCTAATGTATATGCGAGAAAACTTCAGTTTTAGAGTGAAATTCATAGAAAATGCTTGTCGTTCAAAGCATGTGTGTCAAAGCAAATTCCCTTGTAAACAAAACGATGAAAACTCAAATGATTGATTCTGCAACCCAAAAAGGTTCATAGAAAATTATTATACTACTGTAATATAATACAAAACAGTAAGGAAATGTGAAATATAAAGAAAAATTAAAAATCAACCGGCTTAATTTTGAAATCCTTCATGACTGATATGAAGAAGGGAGACAAGAGAGAGGAGGGTTATTGTGTGGAATGACTTTCACCATTACGAACAAAATCACTGCTGTCTGTTGGCTCAATCTATTTATTTTAACAAGGAATCTACCTAGTGAAACTTCCTTTGGCCTTGTTTTGAGGACTTCATAGAAATATGACATTGCAGTTTCCTTAAACAGATTCATCACACCCTGCTACAGCCTTCTTTAGGTGGTGCTTTTTTTAACCACATTTTTCATATTTTCCACATTTTACACATCTCACTAGCATCATTTCAAGGGATAGATTCTTCAACCTTTTTCTCCTCCTCTGCATCTCCATAGCCCTTTGCTGTTGGGAGAAGATCATCTACTATCCCAGAGGGAAAGAAGGACCATTGGTTCAGTTGTGATCATATGATGCTCAGTGTCACAGACTATTTGTATTAAAAGATATTGCTTGATTATCACATTAAAATGTATTTAAAATGTTTGCTCATGTTGCAGAGTACTCATGGAGCAAATTCCTCACAATCCAAGGTTTTTTGTATCTGTTCAATAAAATTACTTTTGCTTTTGATCGAAAAGAACCAAAATCACCCCACTGGTGGTGATGTTTATCTCCTTCCTTCTTGAGAATTCGTGTACTGGTACTTTAGTCCCCATCAGTTAGCACTGGGGTCTAGATTGAAGTATTTACAACATATGGCAATAATGATCTTGATCTCTGTACTCTTGGCTCCTGCTGTCTGATATTTCTTGATGCCAGGACTGTCCTATCTCCTGCAAGGTGTTTAGAAGGGTCCCTAGGCTCTAGATGTCAGTAACACTCTTATCTTCCATTTCCCATTGTGACGATCAAAACTACCTTCCTACTTTACCAAGTGTCCTAGGGCTGGAGTTGTGGGAGAACCCCCAGCTAAAAAGCACGTTTAAGGATTTGGAATGTAATAGAGAATGAGGCAAATTCCATGATAGCCAAAGTTTTGCTAGTAAGTTACTGCATCTTAAGAGGTCTTAATCTCAAGAGGCCTCAGTTGCTCTACCTCTCAAGGAAATAAAAATAAGTTAAATCATACTCAAGGTCCTTCAGAACTTTATCACTAAGGCAAGTGACTTCTTGGAACTTTTAATTTAACAAATTTGTCTATTTAGAATGACATTTTTCCCTTAACAATTTTAACCAAAACCACATACATCGTTTACAGAACATTAACAGTATCCAACAAACAAATGTCTTCTAAAAACAAGTATGTTCTTTCAAAAAATATCAGTTTGTGAATATCTTTAAGAGAGAATTTCACAACTACTATCACCTCATAGCTTACAGAGCTGTGCAGTATAGGATCCTACGGAAGGCAGAGTGGGACAGAAGCAGATCTGAACATGTCACAGGCATTCTGCTTTGTGACTACAACACTGTGGAGAATTTTTTTTAAAAATCACACTGAGGGGCCGGGGAGTTAGCTCAGTGGTTCCAGCGCCTGTCTTGCAAGCGCAAGGGCCTGGGTTCGATTCCGGGGTAACCACATAACAATACTGGGTGTGGAGACTCACACCCAGCAGCAACCAGTACCACATACCACAGTGCCGGGCGTGGTGGCTCACGCCTGTAATTCCAGCACTCAGGAGGCAGAGGCAGGAGAATTGTGATGTGAGTTTGAGGCTGAGCGCAGGGCCAGCCTGAACCACAAAGCGAGACCCTGTCTCAAAAAACCTAAAAAAAAAAAAAAAAAATCACACTGAGCCATGTCAAAGATGTCATAGATGTTTTTAATAAAAGTGCCCTCCCGTCTTCATTATTTTTCATTGTTTTGCCATTCAAAAGTAGGGATCAAATAAAATGATTGCCAAGGCAATGAAAATGGCTGGCTATTCAATGTCTTACCAAGCACTCGAATTTCACCCAAAACAATCTTATGATGTTGATAGCGGAGAGAGTGTCGCACTAAAATGAGGTATAGCAAAGCCAAAACGTGGGAGCTGAGCATCTTCCGAGAGGCCCCGCAGCAGATCGTAAGGGAGCCTCTGAGAGACCCTGAAATGCTCTTGTCCATCCCTGCTGATGTCAAGTTCTGTCTCTTGAGCGTCCCAGAAATACTCTGCTCCTTGACTTGAGAATAAGCTGAGGATCCCAGAGTAAGGGGAGGATTGAGTTCATTCAGATCTCTGTGACTCGAGAGATGTCGTGTTGTCTGGATGAGCAGAGGGAGAGCCACATCAATTCCGTTCCCTGTGACCTTGCACAGGACTTCTCCCTCAGTGTGGGAGTTGTCTTAATGGGAGGGTCCCAGATGTGATTTAAGATCCATTTTCACCTTGAAGTGTATCCATGTGATGTTTTCTGCAGCAAAATCCCTTATCAGAAGGACGGATGGTGGCTCATGGTGGCTCATGCCTGTAATTCCAGCGTTCTGGGAGGCTGAAGCAAGAAGATCACAAATCTGACCTCAGTGTGAGTAACTGACTGAATTAACAAAACCTTGTCCCAAAATTTAAAGCTGAAGAATTGAGGGATGTAACTTTTTGAAAAGCCCATGAGTTAAATCCCCAGAATTGGAGAAAAAGTATCAATGACTCATTTGCTTAGGAAGCTTCTACATGTTTAGAGAAATTCACTGAGGATCAGAATAAATCTATATTTTTAAAAAAATAAATGATGTATGCTGTTCTCACTCACAGAACCGACCAAAGAACTACTCATGGGAAGCAAGACTGGCTATTTTTTCTCTTGCCTTACCAGTGAAAATGAGCCAATTCTGATGGTCAAATCACTTTGAAAGGGAAAGTACTTCTGGTTCTCACTACTCACGATTTCATTTCCTGCCATGAAACCAACTCAGCAGCTAGGAAATGTATCAATATATGATCCGACTCAATCCCAACAAAGCTTTTCTGCATTGGACCCCTTTGAAGAAACTGAGAGAATCCTTCAAAGTTATATTCCAGAAGCCAGTAGATATTGTCTTAGCAACTAAATGGACCCAGCTAAAGATATTGACGTCTCGTGTTGGCAAATTCATGTATCCCCTGTGAGTTAGTTAAGTGGCCACTGTGGTCAACAGCTGGAGAACATTCCGCAAAGCTTAAATGACTATTATCCTATTTTGGAATCTTCACACTCTGTGGGCAAAGTTAAAATAGCTGGCCAAAGAACCAGGAACTTCTAAAGAGGTATCCAAAAAGAAAGTCAAATAGCTCATAAAACCTTACTCCAGTCTGTAAAATGGTGAAAGAGACACTTAATGTAGGGTGTTGTTTCCTTGGATCTCTTTATTTTATGAGGTCTCAATAAGTTTCCTGGGGCTGCTATAAAAATGATTTCTTTATAGTGGTTTGCTGGGCTACATACTCACCAACCCCCCCCACACACACACACACACCTTGACTCCTGCCTCCCTTCCATACTCTCCACCCTTTGTTTAGTTTTCAAAAGTTTTCCCCACATCCTGTGGCAGTTCCATCAACTGTGCTTTTGCTCAAAGTATTCCTTTTCCCTCAAAGCAGTGTTCACTATTGATTGGGATTATGACAGGTCACATTATAGGTTCACCAGGCTCCAAATTTAGACTTTCTTAAAAGAGTGGAATGTGCTAGTCAGTCCTCAGAATCACAGAAAGTACACCCTGGAATGTACTATCTCCATCCCTTCTTCAAGAATGGAGCACCAATCTCTCCAGCCGCTGGTTGAACTGAGACAGACCGCACCTGTCAGCTTCCTTTAAGAATTACTTCCAGGGCCAGGGAGTTAGCTCAGTGGTTCTGGCACCTGTCTTGCAAGTGCAAGGGCCCAGGTTCGATCCCCAGTAACCACATACCATACTGGGTGTGGACACTCACACCCAGCAGCAACCAGTACCACATACCACAGTGCCGGGCTTGGTGGCTCACGCCTGTAATCCCAGCACTCGGGAGGCAGAGGCAGGAGGATTGCTGTGATGTGAGTTTGAAGCTGAGCTCAGGGCCAGCCTGAACCACAAAGCGAGACCCTGTCTCAAAAAACCTAAAAAAAAAAAAAAAAAAAGAATTACTTCCAAGTCAAGCATTGTGGTACTAGCTTATAATCCCAGCATTCTGAGGGGCTGAAGTAGGAGGATTGCAGGGAGCAGCCCAGCCTGGGCAACTTGGTAAGAGTCTGTCAGCAGTAAATAAATAAGAAAGATTTGCCTCCACAGACAACAGTTACTTCACCCATGACAGTGACTCCTTTCAAGGAAATTCATGCTAGCGACTGGTCAAGAGGAGACATAAAAACCTGACTCTTGGTCCTAACTCTAGAAAATTCTGAAGGTGATGCTTGCTCCACACCATCCCATAGTGTTGATTCTGCTTTTCCTTTGGTTTATCCTTTAGCCTTCTCAGTCAAGAAGTGTTTATCTCAAGAACTCACCATAACATGAGACCTATACACTAGTCTTTCTTTCCCTTGGCATCTGCTTCCAGAGGAACTCAGCCTGTGATATATAATGACAAGAATAGACTGAGAAAGCAGATGATAACTTGATTCATTAGTCCACTTTCCATTGCTATAACAAAATACACAAGGCTGGATTTAAAAAAAAAAAAAAAAACAGCGTTTTGAAGATTCGCAAACATGGCATGGGTTCTGCTCACCCCTGGTGAGAGCATCATGGAAAAAACCATTACCATGTGGCAGAGAAGCAGAAAGGAAAGCAGCTGAATGCAGAAACAGGAAGCACATGTAGTGGCCTTGCTTTGTAACAATCCCCTCTCAGGAGAGCCGATTTGCTCTGTGAGGCCAGGTTCATTCCTATGACCTGATTACCTCCTACTATGTCTGGTCTTTCATCATTTCCCCTCCTTGAGACTGCCACATGGAGGACCAGGACGAACCACACAAACCTTTGAGGGCCACACCCAAACCACAGCAGAGGAAATTTGGAAACCTGATGCCACTGTCATCTAGCTGGCACAGAGGGCTCCTTTACTGGTGACATGGAGCATGTAGCTGGAGAACTTTCACCACTGGTAGACCGGGTGGTGAGTGTTTGGAAGAGGAACCACAAGCTGGAGCAACTTCTTATGTCTTGAGAAATGCAGGAGAAAGAGGAACAATAAGGACCTGGTATTTAGTTACCTTTGCGAGGCCTGACTGACAACCTAGCAAAACCCAAAACTGAGCACAGTGAATCAGAAATTAAAAAGGTAAGGGGGACCAAAAAAAAAATACAAAGACTTCCTTACTACCATAGAAAGAGACACTCTGATGACCCCCTGAAGGCAGAGAAAGCAGAGGACTAGGCCAAAGAAGTTTAATTCCTAACCAGGTCAGAGTGGACCCTAGCTGGAAAACTGGGGCTGAATTCATAAAATGGGAACATCTGGGCTGACAATACTCATAATTCTGGATTCTTTCACTTCCCCTGAGCTCTTTGAGTCAATTCATGGAAAGTTAACTCAAAGGCAGAGATAGATGGTGGGGGAGCCTGGGAGGTTGCTGCTCTCACATCATGGGAGCCAGAAAGGAGAAAGGAGGAGCTGGGAATAGGAATACTGTGTTCTCTTCCGGGTCACAGCCCCAGTGATCCAGCTTCAACCCAGCCCACCCCCTACCAGCATATTCAGGTACTGGATACACCGTGTTCATTTACTGATGAGAACAATATCCTATAGTCCAAACACAGCTGATTTTTTGAGTCTATTTTAGATCTATAGCATAACAGTCATTGTTAGAAGAATATGGCAAGCAAAGGAGAAGCCAGCAACTGCGTACTCAAGCTTTGCAATCAAATAAATCAGCCGACTGACTAGCTGCAGCCTTTCCAACAGTAAATTTGCAGTAAAATTTAGACATGGAACCTGTGGTCAGAGGAAGAGGAAAGATCCCTAGGAACAAAAGTTCTGGACCACCACCACAAGTGTTCATGATAATGATTCCCTTGTTCCTTCCTGAGGGGAACCGATTGCAATTGATTCTCCCATAACTACAAGTACTAGAAGTATACACAGGAGAAAAGAAAATGCCCAAACAGGTGGATTTTGCTGAACATAGAGTCTCAAGTGAAAAAGGTAACTCATGTACCTAACACGTAACTATGGCCCCTTTATTAGAAGGGAGTATATAGGAATCAGGTAATCAATGGGGATCTTCCAGTAATCAATGGGGTCTTAGCTCAAGTTCAGCTAACAGAGAGTCTATAGCATCTTCAGTATTACTGGTGGTCATTTCCTCAGTCCTTGGATGTATAAATGGAACTAGTGGTCAGACAATGGGCCCAAATTCTCATAAGAGGTCCTTGGCCTATAGCATAAGAAATATCAAAGTGGAAATAACAAGAGGAAGCCTTAAAAACTGCCCTCCCCATGAGCTAGTAAATAAAAATGAAACTCTATCTTGAAAAGGACAGTAGAAGTCAGCACCAACCTTAAAAATATTTAAAGATTAAATCAAAGGTCAACACACTGTACACCACTCTAGCCTACTACCCCTGGATGGCCTATGAAATAAGAATGCTTTTACACTGGACATGAGTGCCTTTTAGATGCTAAATACGTGCCTATATATAAGCTCATTTTTGCCTCTTGGCTCTCAAGACCTAAATTATTCACTACTCTCATTTTACAGAAAATGCTAAGTGTTACATAAAAGAGCAGTCTCTATTGTATCTCCATTAATTTACCAGTGTGTCTTTCTCAAGAGCTAGATTCTCCAGGTCAACACCATCTATCACAAACTCTACCAGCAACAGACTAATTCACAACACCTACGACATGAGACAGTTTACTAGAGGAAACTGAGCTGGTCGGTCCCTGCAAGTGGCTTATGGTCATTTCCCTAAGGAATACGTCTGTCCCTACTCTATTAGAAAGGTAATTTAAAAACAGCTTGCTTGCCCTGAAACAAAATAACCTTTATAGCAGTATTCTGGAGTTTCATTAACTTTCTCACCCTCTATCGTAGCACAGTTGGAAGATATCTAGACCACCTAGATTTTACAGAATGTGACAGTCGTCCGACACATGGATGGCCTTGTGCTAAATAGACCAGATGAGTAGGAAAGACAAGCATATTGGAGGCTTTGCTGAGATAAGTGTGTGCCAATGCAAGGAGGATAAACCCTCCAAAGACGTGAGGATGTGCATATCAACAAAGCCATTAAGGTCCCTGATGGGAAGGTTTGTAACACAGAGGGCAAGAAAACAAACTGGACATTCTCTGCTCAGAATTGGGAGTTAATGTGATTACGATACTGACAATAATTGTAGCGTTTAGAATCTGGAAGGCCATGCTTTGCATCTGCTGTTAACCTGCTTATGTCTTTAAGTCATTGACTTTGTTATGCCATGTGGCAATAAGATCGTTTGAATTTAGAGTGAGTTCTGGAGGTTGATCAACATGCTGGCTGTCTCTTTAAGTGCTTGTGAAATTCCAAGCATATTATTTCACAACTCTCGGGAATCTGTACATTCTCCCCTGTCTATGATCATCATCTGTCTTTGTATCTATAACTCAGCAGCCTATTGTGATAACTGCTAATGCATATGGTTACTTAAATTTATAGTGAAACTGATTGAAATGAAATTAGGTCTAAAACTGCAGTTCTTCAGCTTCACCAGCAGTTGTTAAGTTAGTTATGCCATCATAAGATGCCCCACTGTAAAGCACTGGTCAATAAAACGTTAATAACATATTTCAACCAGTTTAGGGTGAGCATGTACACACACACAAGTATACACATGTACAAATAAAAGAGAGCTAGGCAAGTACTAAGATATATGAAGTATGAGCTCAGGACTCAAGTACATGTGTCATTTAGTTCTAAGATCACAGCCACCTTATGAAATTCTTATTATGAAACTATTATTATAATCATGATCAGTTATAGATAAGCAATTTTCTCCATTTCTTCAAATGATAAGATGCTTGTCCCCAACTGCAAAGACTCACCCATAAGCAGCATTCCCTACTCCCTCCTAACGAGCTTGATGTTGATGGTGAGAGGCATTGGATGATCATCTGGATTCCAATATAACAGATTTTCAGAGACTAGAGTCCAAGCTGTGGGTCAGTGGTTTGGAGGCCCTTTTAGGCAGAGGTTCATCTCGCTTCCTGTAGCTTCTCAAGGCACAGTGTCAGAAGCAAAGGAAACCTCGTGTGGATGTGTTTTCTTCTCTCTGGCTTTCAAGCCCATCATTTCCTCCCTCACACAGTTATTTTGACCACTCCCTACAGCTCCCTCTCTTAATTTTCATCTATATCCTCCTCTATGTACACATATGCATGCACAGGACACACACACACACACACACACACACACACACACACACACACAGAATGACACACACACTTTCCTATATAGTAGTCTAAAAATGACATCGACATCTGTATGCTAATTCATTCATTTAAGCATAACTCTAATATTATTTAGTTTCCATCATATAACACCTCACTGAAAATTTGCATTAAATATATGTAGTGTTTGTCTATGGAAGAAAATTGCCTCACATTTTGGGTTGGAGGTTCAGGAGAATTTCTTGACACAAGAAGATTGAGAACTGAATTTCATGTTTGGGGAGGAAAAGGAGAATTCCCTTAAAAGACTTGTGAAATGCAGTGAACCGAACTTCAAAGGGCTTTAAGGATCTGTTGAGATAAGTGGTAATATACATTTGCGGGAAAATACATTGCTCTCACACACTTTGAGTGGAATCAGAAGACTTGGACAAGGGTATTAAGTCTGTTATTCATAGATGGAAGATTTCTGGCTGAAAGAGAGAGAGAAATAATGTGGTAAGTTCCACCAAAATGGTTCATTCTAATGTGTACATGCATGTAAATACTTAAGTTCTGTGCAATGCATTTTAAAAAATCTTTTAAATGTCTTCTAAGGGCAGTTTTGAAGGTTCCTATGTGTTAACCCTCAAGAGTTTATGGAGCCAAATAGACACCACTGTTCTACAGTCAAGGGAATAATTTTCTTACCAATCAATTCTGTTGAGGTTTGCATTTGGCAGACATCAACATTCTTCAGCACTCATTTTGATAATTCACAGTTATCTGAAGGATGATGCTGCCCTGTTGCCCCTCTGATAGAACCATGTGATTTATTCCAGCCAGTGAGACATAAGCACATTTTGCTCTCTTCATCTGCCATGGTGTCAGAAAGAAAGAAGCACAAGTAGACATGGAGTTGTCCCAACCTTGTAGTCATTTGCAGTGCTGCACCTCCACAGGAAGACACTGGCCATGGACAGCAGGTATGTGGGCCTGCAGTAGACTTCAGAGCTGCTAGAAATTGACAACCTGAGCCAAACCCTGACATGCTGGCAGTGCTTGTTACTCCATGTTACCCAGTCTGTCATTACTAACACAAACTGGCCCCCAGAAAGAGGTTTGTGTTTTCTAAAATTCCTCAATAAAATTCCTCAATTCCTGAGCTGATGTGCAATAGTCTGGCGAACACAAGGTAAGACAAGCTGGTACATCATGAACACTCAATAAATGTCAGTTTGGACATTTGATTTGTAATGTTGGACTTCACAGTGAATCAGAAACATAATAAAGTAGAAGTTCAGCAGAGTCATCCCTAGAAGAGTTTGTCTATGTCCACCTGCAGGGACCATCTGCAAGATGATGGCTCTGATCCCAATCCTCTCTCTTTCTACTTGCACAGCAATGGGAGTGGGGAACTATGTTCACAGGTTGCTACTCGGGGGTCTATCAGAAATTGTCTAGTCACACAAAATCAGAAAGAAATGTCAAGGCCAGATGAGAGTCATTTCTTTCCCGATGCATTTCTTTTCTCTTTGAAACTAGTTCACAGTCAGATAGGTGAGACAATGAGAAACACACCTTTACATGACACAAACATTTCTTCACCCCAAAATTTCTAGAATGTGATTTCCTTCGGTCACTGTTTGGAACATTAGTATTATAAAGTCCCTCATGCCTAAAGAAAATGTTATCAAGCCCTGGTGCTTAATCTAGGTGATCTAGGCTAGGAAGCTATTGATTTATTTAAGCATTTAGAAGGACAATAGAGACTTACCTAATATGAAATGAGGAAAATCTTACTCCATACCCCTAAACCAGAAGCTGAGGTGGGGCAGAATGGCCAGTAAGCAGTTCCTGAGTTTCAGCCCACCTCTGCATCTTACCGAAGTATGTGATCCCCAACAGCAGAATGTTGAGTTTGAAATCTGACCTCTGTTAAGTGCACAGTACTTAGAGAAGAAACTGAGCAAAAAAAAAAGACTGTGTAACTAGCCTCACTAAGCACACCTAAAACTCAAAGTCATTCTCTCCCTGGAAAGGCCATTCACCTAACCATAAACATAGCTACTGAGGCAACACATTAGCTGACTTCTCTGTCACTTAAAATTGAACCTGTCTAGTATCACATTTAGTAGATATAAAATTTTATTAGTAAGAGCAAAGATTTTATTAGTTCACATGTCTGAAAATCTCAGAGGTAGAACTAAGTTCAGATGTAGTGAGAGGGAACCCACGAGGAATCTGTCTGCTCCCCATCATCTCCCTCTGTACTCTTTTGTACTGGCGTCTCTCTCTGCCCTTGGGAACTCCAGGTAAAATAATTCAAAAATGCACGCAGGAAAAACTTCTTCCCTAGTGTTCCTCAGATCTCAGAATTCAGCCAGATGAACTGATCACACAACCAATCACCATGATTTGTAGGAATATATGCTAATTAGGCCACTCGGAGCTGATGTTTTAAACTCCAGCTCAAACACAGAGCCTGAGAATTCAGAAGAGGCAGTCTTCCAATTAAAAAATAAGAAATATTTTCATTTAAAGAAGAGAGAGTAGAAATTGAATAGGCAAAGAGAGCAGATTTTTACTCATAAAGCATACTAGACTAAACAAAAAAAGCAAGAGGAGTTACGTGCCTAAATATTCAGAAAAACTAGGTATTTACATCATGGCACTCACAGTGGGACTTAAACCTGGAAACATGTGTCCCCTGCAGATAGTGGATTTCCTACTGCTATATTCAGTCTCCTAGTGGGGCCAGGTGTGATGGTGCAGACTCCCAAGTGATCAGAGACTAAGATGAGAACAGTCCTTGAGTCCAGAAGTTTGAAACCAGCTTCAGGGAACGTAGGAAAACCCAACCTCAAATTAACAAAGTAAGTGGGGAATTTGCACACACACACACACACACACACACACACACACACACACACACACATGGGCAGAGTACAATTATGATCTAAAAATTAGTAACAGGAGTTTGTAATTTTGGATACTATTTGTCCTGTGTGTTATATAATCAAAATAGAAGCAAATTACCAGGATATAACCATAAACAAGTAACTATAAACCCAGATTCAACTGGCTTAAAACAAGAAGGAAATGTATTCACCTCTGTAGGTAGAAATACAAAGACAGGGAGAGAGAAAGAGAGAGAGAGAGAGAGAGAGGCTCCAATAAAAGAATAAAGACTTAGGTTTTATTTTTAATAATTTCCTTTTCCGTACTGAGTATCTAATGTAGCCTAAGACTGGATGTCACAAGATGGCTACAAGAGACTTCATGGTAACTTGTTCCAGTGCAGCATTAGAGAAGCCCTTCTTGCCAAAAGACGAAACATAAGATTTTTTCTTCTTTCTTTTCCTCTGCAAGTGTTGTCAGGTCATGCAGTATGAAGGACATACGTGGCCTTTAAAAATGTGTTGTTTTTTACTGGGCATCCTGTATTTTTTTCTGGCAACTTTGGCTCTGACTAATTTAAGCTTATTCCAAATGCCCTCTAGAGAGAGGTGTGGGGGAGGCAGGAGCTGAGCCCGCGTGCGTGTTTGTCTCACTCTTAGAAAGGAAGGGTCCTGGATGGTAAGAATGCACACTGTATTCACCACGCTGCATGTCACCTATGGGAACTGGGGCCGGACATTCTAGGATGAGTTGTTTCATATAATAGATAATCTCTAGGCTTACTTCTGGATTAGTAAAGTACTATAATTCAATCCAATTACACAAATATTTGTTTAATTCTTTCCGTCAACAAGGCAGCCCTGAAGATTATGGAGAGACATTGGTTCTCAATGATCTCTCAAAGGTGCTTCCGATATAATAGGGGGAATTAAACAAGCTCGGAGTTATGATGGGGTGGACTGTGAGGGGTCTCGGAGAGCGAGGGGCTGCAGAGAAAGGCTCCCTCCTAAGGCTCTCTGCAGGGTGGTGCAAGGATGAGAGATGGCACCCCAAAGAAGAAGGAAATGAAGACAGGAAAAATATGTTAGAGAGAATTTATGCAGAGATAGTTCAATCTAAATTTGAAATATCCGCAAGTTAACCAGGAGAAAAAGAAGCAAAGGAACATTTAGAACAGTACAAGGACACAACTAAAACTGCATTTTGAGAAAAGTCCACCTGACAGCAAGAACAGATGAGGACAGATTACTTATTCATGTAAGAAGAATAAGAGACCTCCGATGGAATTGTCGATAATAATATATATTATAAAATTCAATTACTTTGATTTTATAAGAGCTATCTCACTATGCTGAAATTCAGAGAACATAAACACAATTCCAGAATAACAGTTCTAGCAGTGATAGGACAAATTAGAAGACAGTTTTATATGTAATAAAATGTATGCTCTACTGCAAAGATCATCAAATTACTGACCCAGTGCAGCCCTTCATCTGTTTTTATATGGGTTGACTTTGCATTTTAAATCGTCTTGAATTCATACTTATCCTCCTGCGTCTACTTCTCACTCCCAACGTCCCCACCCTGGCTTTGATGTTGCTTCTGTGAATAGGTTCCTGACTTGCAAAAGTTGCAATATTTACTCTCACTTACAGAAAATGATTGCTAAGGCTTGTCAGGAATGGCTGCCTAAAGAGGTGTGGAACCCAGGGCTCAGTGAAAATCAGGGCTCCTTGTTCAGATGTCATTAAGAATTTCAAGAGGAAATAAAGATGGTAACTGAGAACTGGACCCACCCTCATGAGCTAGCCCTGTCTGTTCAAGAATTTAACATCAGATACAACATACCTCCGCAACTAGAAATAATGTATGTGTACACGTGTGTGTACATACAACTGCAGGCTAACACGAAGAGGGCACACCACACAACGCTATTTAACAGCCTCCATACATACATGTTCTTTTGGTGTCTTAAGTACCACAGTGTGTTTCTGTTCTTGGAATAATAACTCTTGGAGCATTTTCTGGTAACGCAAAATATAGTCTTTTCTGCAGTGGACAGGAACGTTCTATTTTTAGAACACTGAAAGAGCTACACTTAGGTGTGAGATACAATTAGCTTCTAGGCTCAGATAGCAATTAGCAAATTTAAATGGGAATGTTCAGTGAAACATTTTGAGGGTTGAATGAGGCTCCAAGCAGGTCTTCACTGTGAGATCTTCACCAGCATATCACAAAACAGATGACACCATTGACTGTATCTGCTCGATAGACTTCATATTGTAACCTCAACAAAGTTCATAGCCATTTCCAACCACCCTTAGGAATAGCTTCTACCTGAGTTGAGAAGCACTGGTCTAGCAGATCTAATAGTAAATTAGATTCTGAGCCTGAGGTGTTGTAAAAAATGGAATTGTTGGCCACTGGCTATTGGACAGAACGGGGACAGGCTGAGATAGAAAATTTGAAGATCATCTTACACTGATACACAACCCTTCAATAAATGTACCAAACCAGAACTGCCCTTCATCTTCATACCCTGACTTGGAGACCACACAAATGCACATAAGAGTTGTGCCTTAGGGCAGGGATTTAACTCAGTGGCTCTAGTTTCTGCCTGGAAAGTGCAAGGTCCCAAGTTTGATCTCGGATACCACATACCACAATGCAGGTTGTAGTGGCCCACGCTGCAAGAGTAATCCCAGCTCTCAGGAGGCAGAAGCAGAAGGATTGCCTTGAGTTCAAGGCTAGCCTCAGCTACATAGTGAGTTCAGGGCCAGTCTGAACTGCAAAGTGAGACCCTGTCTTAAAAACTAAACCAAAAATAATGATATTATAACAAAAAAGAAAGGAAACAAATTTTATGTATATAGGGGGGTGGTAGGGTGGGTAGGGCTATGGGAAAAAATCAGAATTAAGTTGTGTCTTATACTGGTACAAATCCTCATTATGGAGTGCAATCATGATGCATATATGTAATGTACCAATAAAGATTAAAAAAAAACTAAACCAAAAAAAGAGTTGTGCCTTAGATCAGTATGCACAACTAATTCTTACCAGTTTTTATTTTACAATTTGTAGATGACAAACAGACATTCTTCAGTTCATTTACGTATTTTCACCCAAAATGCATATTCATTTCAGAGTGAATTATAACCACTTATATATGTAAGCAACACAATTTGGGGGTATAGTAAAGATCAGTGTCACACCTAGAAAGAGAAGCCAAATTTCCCCTTTAGAACTAGACAGTAGAAGCAAGACTGGAATTCAGATTTTAGTTCTGTATTCATTGGATTCTCCTCCCCTTTTAGTGGAGAAACTAATTCTCTCAGCACTCTCAGTCAGGCATTTTAACTTGCAACTTAGAACAGAGAACATTACAAGGATGATGACACCTGACTCTCTTCCAAGTCTTAAAAAGGCACTCCGTGGTCACCCCTCTGTCACCAAAAGAGAAGGGAGTTCATAGACAGCTGCCAAAAGCAACCTATCAGCAGTTCCCTGTGAAGAGAATTTGTATTGACTCTTAGGTACAGCCCATGGAAAACACAGAAATGAGTCTTTGGAGTATTTATAAAGCTTATTTTTGCCGAACCAGATCCAGAACCTCACTATACAACATATAGGTCTAGAACTTTGCAAGATCCGAAATTAATAGTAAAATCTAATGTGAACGTCATACTACGCATGTGCTGTAGGTAATATACATAAAATGCACCAGGAGGGGTTCAATTAGGGTGACTGCCTCGTCCATGTCAGTATAACACAGAGGTCACAGTTTGGAGTAATGTGCTGACGTCTGACCATTTCTGGCAGAATGGCTTGTATACTCTAAACAGATGGTTTTTAATTAGTGATGGGCTGTCCCAATAGAGGGCAGCTTGGGCAGGAATGGTTATTTGGATTACCCACCTCATTCTGGCTCCTAGGACTCTGTTTACAGTTAGAAGTGCCATGGTGAATATTGCCAATATGCCTGACGTCAGCAGATGACAACCTCTTGGGCTACCATCACTGTTGGAAGAACCCTGTTGATCTTAGCAAAGCGTCTTGGAGCTTGCCAGCTCAGGAGCTGGATGAAGGAGAAGCGAGCACACATCATAACCTTGTCTTGAGCAGAGCTTCCTAGTGAGACTTCAGGTTTGAGATCTGCTGTTTATTCTTCTGAACTCAACACACTTCGAACTCTTCCAGCAGTAGGAAGAGATATGAACTAAGGAGTGAAACATTAGACTTGTTTTTACTACATGACTTAAATGGCAAAGGAAAATGCCCATAGGTCACTATAAAGAGCCAAGGTGCTGAAGGATGACAAGTTCTCTTGCCCACATTTAAAACAATCAGTCTTCTGTTTCAGATATAAAGAGAAAATTACAGACTGTGTCCAAAACAGAATGCAACACAGGCAAAGCCACAGCTTTCTTTCCCAGATCATGAAAGCATTGAGAACACTTATACCCTGAGCAGAATAAGGCAAGTACCCTTTCTAAACTAAAAAAAAAAAAAATCACACAATAAATAAATACAGTTTTCTGGTGGCCTCTGATCTGGATGGAGAACCTTTGGAGAATAGCTACATTATGTGCATCCAAATATAGTTCAGTTGCACATAAAGACCAGAGTTGAACTCAGCCATACCCAGTGAAAATATGGAATGATTTGTGGGTGTGTGAATATTTACCCAGTTTCCTGATGGGCTTTTCCAGCAATGGCTTTGGAACTTATTTTATAGTTTTCAATAGTAGTGGGAATCAGACTCAGCCAACTTAGCCAATCTCAAAATGAACAGAAATAAAAAGTGATATGATGCTTCTCTTTATTGTATTCAGAATTTTTTTTAATTATTTATTTATTTATTTATTTATTTATTTATTTCTACAGGCTCTCACTTTGTAGTTCAGGCTGGTCCTGAACTCAGCCTCAAATTCAGCAATCCTCCTGCCTCTGCCTCACGAGAGCTGGGATTACAGGCATGAACCATCATGCCCAGCACTAAGGTATCTGGTACTGATTGCTGGTGGGAGTGAGTCACCATGCCTGGTATTGTTGTATGTGGTTACCAGGGATCCAACCTGGGATCTTGTGCTTACAAGGAAGGCACTAGAACCACTGAGCTAAATCCCTGGCCCCAGAATTTTAAACATCTGATTTTTGTCTACTTATCTGACCCCTCAAATCATACTCAACAACCTTCCCAAGGCCAGATTCATTCTGCTGCCATTTCTAGGACTTGGAAAATGGCATCATCTACTCCTTTATAAAGAAATTCTAGAAGACCAGGGGATTCTACATCGATACTCATGATTTAGGTGACGCTATGTTACCTGAATAGGGCAGATGTCTTCCTGTCATCATGAAGCACATTGTACTTACAGATTATAGGTTAGAGGCCTCTTCCTGTTTCAGACAAGTGGATCTTGAGAGAAATCTGAGTGTCCAAGCTCAGAGCTTCCTAATCCCCAGGAGTTTTGTAAAACTCATGAGACATTTGAGAAGTGTACAGAGACTGTACACTATGTCTATTGTCATAGACAGCTCTTAAAATTTTCTCTAAACAAGCAAATATAATCTTAGGTGGGCTGAGAAATTCCAGGGTAGGAAAGATGGCAATGATTTATATGTGAATTTTATGGATGTAAGTTGGAAATTTTCTTGGAAAAATGTTAGAAGGGTCAAAAAATCAAGGCTCAAAATATTCTCAATTACCTGAGTACCTTCACTATTCTTCATTATTGGGATTCACTGGAAAGACGTTTACAGATTCTGCTGGGAGTTTTGATGTGACAGTCTACTGGGTTTGTGGTTGCTCAGCTCAAATCTCTGGGTGTTTATCTGTAAAATTAAAATCACAAATTCTTCAGATCCTGAATATTTATCAAAGAATAGAAATTATATATATATATATATATATATATATATATATATATATATATATATATATATACCATGTTACTTATTCACTTAACTAATATCTTGTATGTTCTTACTGTGCTCCAAGCAACTGTTCAGATGTTAGAAATGCTGTAGTCAACAACAACAGCAAAAGAACCCCACTTTCATGGATCCTAAATTCTAGTAATGGAGCTAGAAAATAGCAATTTTTATCCCACGCAGATGGTGCTAAAAAGCACAAACACGTGAGAGACAGAGCATGCTTGGAGTGGTGCAGTGATACCTTAAAATGTTTGGGGTATAAAATGTCTCATCAATAAATTAAACGGGAGACAATCCCAGGCCAGCAGGAAGGAGCCATCCTGAGCGTGTCTGGGCCCAGGAAACACATCAGCGCATGCAAAGGTCCAGAGAATCAATGTGGATGAAAAGTCTACAGTGGTCCATGGAGCTGAGAGAGCCAGAGAGGGCAGAGACGGGGTGGAAGTGACAACCTGAGTGCACAGGGCCCGAGCACCTTTTTCATTTGTGATATTCAACAGAGTGATTGACTTCTTTACATTCATAACCAAGACAGCTCTGAAAGTTATGACATTTCCTGCTTCGTGGGGCCTTACAAGGTGCCAGCCAGGAGACCTAGAGTCATTTCGTTTGCTCTTAGCTACAACTTTAAGAAGTAGGTACGGTGATTATCCTTTTACAAGTCAGGAAACTTAGGCTTAAAGGTGAAACAACTTGCCAAAGTTATCCAGCTAGTAATTTCTGGACATTCCAAGGCAAATAAGAATAAACCACAAGAGGGTTAAATGTCTCTCCCTGCTATTTGAATACCCCACCCCACTCTCTACCCCACCCCCAGTGACAAACTCTCCAAGACCAAGGGTCAGCCACGCTCTTCTTAAGCGAAGTTGGGGCAAATTGAGGGCTGAGCCCTTGGGAAGAGCCAGTTTCTCTCCAGACATCCGAGAGGTCTCAGTTTACTCCCAGCGTGCAGAGACTGGGTGGCGGTGCCACCTCTTTTTCAGGAACATGTAATCAAAATTCTTTTAGAAGGGGAAGAAGAGAGCAAAAAATACCCACCCACCTCCATTTTTAATAGATTTCTACACGCACACGTACACACATGCACACACGTGCATGAGGCCAGCAGACCTCCCTCACTAGTGTCCTTGGGATTCTGATGAAAAAACATTTTCCACCTGGCACAGTTCGGTATGAAACACCCCTCAAGCCCCACCTGAGATTTGGACCGTCAGTGCGGATATTTTTAAACCCATGACACAGAGGCGTGTGACACACTCGGTTTTCTCAGTGGGTGGGTAGAGTGTTACTTGGTGTTGTTCTTGTCACAAGGCCCAACATTACAAGTGTACACTTTATTACTGCACCGAGAGCACTCTGCAGCCCGACCGGGCACAGTGTGTTCCCGGTGAGGGGCCGGCAAGGCAGGCACAAGACAGGCGAGTGGAAAACTGCTGGGACGGAGCCTACTCTCTCTGGCCCTCTCTCCTTCCCCCAGCCCAGAGCAGCAGTGCAGAAAGTGTCTAGCTGCTAAAGGCTAATACTCCGTAGCCATCAATGGCTGCCCTTGGGAAAATTCTAGAAACACCAGGATTTTTCTAATACCATCTTCTTCTTCCTCTTTTTCCTAATGGAAGTTTATATTTTATGTTTCTCCATATCACACTTAAAATTTATGGCCAGGTTCAAACTAAGTAAGTATCTGTGTCTCACCACTTACCTGCAGAGGCAAAGATGTCAGTCAAAGGCTCTCATTGTTTCCTTGAGCTGAGAGAAAGAGTAAGGGAGTGCAGAACAGCTGTGCCTCTGCCCTAGACACAGGCAATAAAAAGGTGAACTGAAGGTAGAGAATTTGAAAACAAGGAAACAGTTAACAGTCACTCTACTTTTCCACGGGCATCTTTCTTTGCTGATTCCAAACAATGTCAGTGATAAAGATTCCTCTCCTATGAGAGAAAAAACTCCCCTCCCCTTGCTCGCCAGAACTAAAGAGTTGCCATGCAATGTGGTTGATTTAGAGAACAGTGATTTATTTCCACAGAAGATTGGGATGCTCTGTGTAGTCTGTCTGATTTTTTTTTTCTTCATTGGTAGCAACTTTATTTTACCTATTCACCCTCACAGAAATACAAACATTAGTATCGACTGAAAAATAATGGGTGAGAAATGTTAGCTTTGTAGTAAAATGGGGCACTTCAAACATAGGTCTCAAAATAGCATCCTTGTTTCTATACCTTAGATCACATGTGCAGTTTTTTAAAAGCAAGTCCGGAATTACCTCATGATGGTCTCACTGCATCCTCTGCTGTAGGTCAAGACTCAACAGTTACCATTCCCAGCTTAGAATAAAGGTCTGCAAACATGGGCCAGTGTCTGTTAGAAGTGTTACTAGGGGATGTTCATTAATCTACATATTGTCTATGGCTGGTTTGATACTTTCACCACTGAATCATGTAGTTGTGACAGAGACTGTAGGACCCATAAAGCCTAAAGTACTCATGATCTCAAATGTTACACAGAAAGTCTGCAGACACCAGTTCTAGAATATTACAACTAGCACCTGGTCAGATCCTTAATTTCAGCTTTTTGGTTTCTTTCAAACCATTTCCATCAGGCAGTCAACATTACTTATCAATTATAAGCTATATCATGATTTTAAAAGTACTGCAGTTAGATGTCATAATAATTAAAACTGAACGGAAATTTTGAGCTTTCCTAGACCACCAAGCTATTTCATAATTGGGCCTCTGTCTTCATAATTCTCTGTTATACATTATATTGTATCACCCTCAAATTTATGTATGGGAGCTCTGACATCCCAAGTGACTGGACATAGACACAGAGTCTGGGAAAGATGAGGAAGGATGAAGAAGCTAAAGTGACAGGGCTTTTGTAGGAGCAGGGAGATAGACCCCCATCTCTGTGTCTGCACTAAGAAAGAACACCAAGGTAGTAGCAAGGAAATGGCCCTCTGCACGCTAGCCACAGAACTGTCTAGAATCTGGAGTTGAACTTCTCAGCATCCAGACCTGGGAGAAATTGAATTCCTGTTGTTCCAGCCATCCAGTCTTAGGACTTGGTTATGGTAGCCTCCATCTGCCTTTGGCATCTAAGTAACCTCTCATGTTGGTCTGGAAAATGAAGTGTTCCTGCCTTTGACCTACCTGCTTGGAATATTCTCCCTCCATCCGGTTAGAGCTGTGCCTTCCTATAGAATTTTGATTTCATGTCACTTTTTCAGAGTCCGTCTTTGGCCATGGTTAACAAATAACACCTCCATCGCTCACTACCTTTTTGCATCTCCTGCCTGTATTGTTTTCCTTCTCTCATTCATTGGTCAGTTCTTTCTACTAGCATACCCTGCAGATGGACCTGATAATGGATTTGTCTATGCAATGAGAATGGACACTGAGAAGAAGGTGACACAGTCTAGAGAGATGAGGTGACCTCTAGGTGGAGCCTGGTCTGGGAGGAGGGGAAGAAAGGGAAAGAAAAGTCAATGTTTCCATTTTGAACATGTTATATTTTACATATCTATGAGATGGCAGGGTGGAGATGTCTGGTAGCTAATTGGACAGGCAAGTCTGAAATTCAGAGGGGGGACTGAATCTGAAGATTACAATGTGTGAATCACCAGCACATAGACAGTGTCTAAAACCATGATCGTGAAGGAACTCTGGTGGGAATGCAGATACAGAAGAGTCCAGAAACTAAGCCCCAGGGCAGACAAATATTTACTGGACATAAGCAAAAGGGGAGCAAGGAAAGCGAGAAAAAGAATCTATTGAGAAAGTACAGAAACTGGAACACAGTGTCCAAAATGCCAAGTGAAGAAAGATTGGAATTCTAAATGGTGCCATAAATTCCAGATGAACACTCAGAGTGGGTCTTTCATTGTGACCAAAGGCTGAGATAAAAGCAGAATAATAAGGACAAAAATGTTGAGGAAATGGGGAAAAGAACAACTCATAAGAGGAGGTGAAGAAAGGAAAACGAAGATGTAGATAACAATTTCAAAGACTGTGTTGTATGCCAAAAAGAGAATAAGGTAACAACTGCAAAGAAGTATTAGGAAAGGGAGGGTTATCAAGAAGAGATTCCAGGGAGCTTGGAGACAGGAGAGACTAGAGAAAAAGGATTTGCTAGCCGGAGGGATCACTGCCAGAGAGATATACATAAGTGCACAAACTCCAGATGGATCTGAATAGATTGATTATTCTTCCCATGGGAGCGGAGCTCCATCTATAGGGAAAGGAAAGCAGCATATGCAGGGACTGAAGGAGGTGGCCCATGACTCATTTGCAGGTGGATGAGGAAGTTCTGCCTGCTCCTGTTTTCTCCCTGAATAAATGGTGAAGTCATCACCTGAGAGTGAGGAGGTGTTATCAGGAGAAAGGAGCCATGAGATGGTAGCCTTGGAAAGTAGGACCTGAGTAGTCCAGGGAATGGAGCAGGATTTCCAGGCAGTGCCAAGGGAGAGAGATTCCACTTGCAGTCAAAATTCCACATGTGAAGGGAACATTTTGCTTTGCATCTACCCCAGCCAGATTCAAACACTTTGGTGCAGGTTCAGGGGGGTAGAACCTGAGGCGGGTGGGAGGCTTTTTTACTCCAGAAGGCTGCATGAAGGTTTTGAAGGTGAAGTTTGTACAGTGATCATAACAATAGGAAGATGAGAGTGAAGAGGTCAGAGTTGAGGAAACATTACCAGACTGAAAGGTCAGTAGAGTCAAAGATCTTAATAGGGTCAAAGCATTATTGAGGTCAGGAGAGTACAGGAATTTACTTAGAAGACAGGAGGCTATGGTTGGAAAGCAGAATCTTTAAGTATGAAATTCAAGAGGGAGAGAGATTACTGAATGACCAAGTAGGACTGGAAGAGAAAGACTGCTGAAGTGGAAAGGACAAAGTCCTGGAAAGGAATAGACTAAAAACCCTGGAGCATTGAGTAGGGAGCCCCGTAGGTGAGAGGAAAATGAGCAGGTGGCAGGAGTGCTCACCACAGCGGAATGGGTGGTCCGTGGCCCATGGTCCAATGCTAAAAGCATCACAAGAGCTAGGGCTGGAGAAAGGAGAAGATGTCAGCTGGAAAACAGTCCGCAAGATGGAGAGTAGAGCACACAAGACACACGACCACTCGCGAGGCCCCAGTGTCAGTGGGAGGAGAGAAGAGATGTTGCTACACAAGGCTCAAAGGGGAGCCATGGCCTTGAGAGGGCACCTTTGCTGCTGCAGCTGGCATCAGAATAGATCATTTTTAGAGAAGAAAGAGAAGCTGAGCCCAGTGGTACAGGGTCCTCACCCCAGCACTCCAGCGGACTGAGGCTGGAGGATCAAAAGTTGGAGCTCAGTTGGGGCAACTTAGCAACATCATGAAAAACTCTATCTGAAAATAAATTTCCAAAAAAATTATGTATACACAAAGGGTGAGAATATAGGACATTTTGAAGATGAGACACTGAGTTATAAGCATTTTGAAAAAGATTTGAGGGACGGGGTAAAGGACTTTTCTTAGTTTAGGGAATATAAAGAGCTATGAGATGACACAGGTATATACTTGTTTCCTAGGTTGTCCTGACAAAGCACCCAACCCTGTGCCTTAGAACAGAGGGAATGTTCCATGTCCTGGGCCTGGGCTCTGCTATCTGCACTGCCCAATTCAAGACAGCCGCACCACCTCGCCGCTGCAGGGATGGGGACTCATTGCCTCTTCTGGCTTCTGCTGCCCCACGTATGACCCGGCCAGGGCAGCGACATCCATCTTCACAGGGTATTTTACCTGCTGCTCTTCGTCACAGTCCTCCCTCTGTGTGTGTCTCTTGGTGTGTCCAACTTTCTCCTTTTATAAGGACACTTCTCACATTAGATGAGGGTCCACCCCAATGACCTCAACAGGATTTGATTAAATCTGAGTGTGAGTCCACTTGGGCTGCATTAATAAAAACACTATAAACTGGGTGGTTTATAAACGACACACATTGATTCCTTTACAGTTTAGAGGCCAGAAAATTGAAGGTCAAGGTGCGGCTGCTTTGGGGTCTGATGACAATCCTCTTCTCTGTCTCCACATGGCAAAAGAAGCAAACAAGTTCTTTGGGGCTTTCTTTTTTAGAAATAAAGATGCTAATCCTATTCATCATTTAATTACTGCTCCAAAGGCTCCATCTCCTGATATTATCACTTCTGGAATTGGTTTTCCAGGCTTAATTGGAGGGAGACACAAACTTCAAGTCCATAGCAATCTATTAGTAATCTTTGTCCAACTGAGTTCACATTCTGAGCTTCTGAGGCTTAGGACTTTGATGTGTCTTTCTGGGGAACACAGTTCAGCCTGTAAGAAGTGCCCAATGACAGCAGATGCCTTTTAAGGTCTGTCGTATGATATGTGAAGGAATAGGTCAAGAGATTATCAGATGAGTCCCCTGTCTGCTTCTTGGAATCACTCTCTGTGAGCTTTGTTGGTCAAGAGGGAAGATATTACCACAGGGCAATGGCAGTATCACAAAGTTCCAGGCACTCGAGGCTCTACAGTCCTAGATCTCTGTGGGAGAGATGATAGTGGGATCTCACCCTGCTCTCAATGCTCACTCTTCTCAGTAGGCACCAGATACCTTGCTCTTTGCCTCAAAAAAAGAAAAACTTATATAGACCCTTGACTTCGGGACTCAACTCATTCCCACACTCTGGTTATAACTCAAGTTGGTCAGTTGCCTTCAAAGTCTCTTTTCTAGGCAGATATCAGTGTCCTCGGAGAGACATTGGTCCAAGATTTCTCAGTAAACCTCACATAGGAAGGAATGTTGTAATGCTCCTTCCAGAACTCTGTAAGGGTTAAATCTGTATCTGAGACCAGCTGGAAGCACAAGTGGCTGGCAAATGGGTTGTAACTTCGGACTTCTGTAGTTAGTTAAAATTAAAAGTCCAATTGTAACCCAAGTTGTTCCGTATGTCAGAGGCCACCTGCATAGAAAGGCTTTCCCTGAGCATTATGTCAAGAGTCTTACTCCTTCCTCACGTGCATCATCATTGGCTCTTCAGGTGTCATTTTCACATCTGTCCACCTGTTTAGAGTCAGTTTCCAAAGTTATGATACAGGTTCACAAGACACGAATATTGTCCCTTGCCATGTGTCCACCTCTAGCACTCCTGGGCACATAACACCTGGCACTAAATAATAGCAACAACTTAAGCAATAATAATAATAATCTTTGGGTAAACAAATATAAGTTTATGTAAGATATAGGTTATTTAACGCCATTCACTCTCATTCATCAATTGCAGATTTGGACCTCTGTTTTATCGTTGAGATGTTTTTCTACTCTTCTGATGTCAGTTATGTAACAGCTAGATATACACTGAGAGACCCACAAAAAGGTTGATGTTTAACAGCCAGGTTAATTCCTCAAGGCCAAGGGAAGAAGGCTCCCATACATTATACCAGGGAGAAAAGTGGCTCTTCATCAGGTCAAGGGACCTGATCTAATTTAGGCAACGAATGTCTTACACACCTTTCCTCCTCTTTCACCTGAACCACTAAGCTACATGTGGACCACGTTTCAAAGGCAGATCCAGGACACAGACCGCTTCAAATGCAGCTCCGCAGACCCGGCTGCCATTTGGAACATGTGTGTGAGTTCTGTTTGGTCTTTTGATTTTGCATTTCCTTACCATACATACACACGAAACTTCCTCAAGTGTACAGTCTCATGATCCTCACAATCACAAAAGCCTCTATTCATTCATCTCAGTCCATGTCTTTACAATGGTGATGAAAGTTACAGCGCTCCCTCTTTCTCTTCCTTCCAGTATTAATTTGAAGCCTACTAGAACCAGGTTGGGAGTGGCCGGGCGAGAACAGCTCTTATCACAAGCTCTGATGTCTCCAACTCTCTGTCCCTCCTAGCTTCTGGTGAAAATAAGGTCATCGCATCTTCCAGCACCGCAGTCATTCAGTCATTTACCAAAGAATTCCAATGCCTAGGAAGGCAGCTTGAAATAGCAAAGGTCTCAGTTATTTAGCAAAAGTCTCACTCAGCTATGGCCCCTGTAGCTCTTTCAATGCTTCCAGTTGTGTCCTCTTTCTTTGTGTTACAGTTTTCTTTTTCTGTCCCCTAAGTAGTCACAGCATCCCTCCCCCACTACCCTTCTCTTCCCCTAATTCCCAAACTCAGGCTGAGTCCCCTTCAGGGAATGTTACTGTGTCTCTGGGGGCTGCAAGCTGGAACTAGAAGCCAGGGGCCTCGCAGTCTTGAGCATGCAAGAAGCTGCAAAGCAGGAGGGAGCCAGAGGAGTCGCAGGGCTGAAGTTAGCCTGCCTTTTTTTGATGACTGGACTAAGGCTTCGTACTTGAACTTTTGGTTTTATAGTTCTATAAAAGGCAACTGACAAAAGAGAACCCGTTCTGGGAGGGCCCAGCTGGCCTTGCTGAGCTGGGTGGGGCAGCCTCAACTTTTGAAAGCCAAGGCTGATTTTCATCCATGATGTCAGAGGCAATGGGATTCCCACTAAGCCGGAGGATGGGAGAGCAGACAGCCCCAGCCCAGCCCAGGCCTGCGGTGCCAACAGCAGCTTCAGCTCTGCCTTCCTGGCTGCTGGGCAGAAGCCTTTCCTCCTCGGAGACTCTCCGCAATGCCTGGAAAGGAAGTACTTGCTCCGCCCTGCTGCTGTCTGCTGGGCTGGAGAGCCTCCCTCTGCCGCCCCTCAGCTCCGCAGCTCCCCCAGCCAGCGCTGCCTCCTTCCCTTCAGTGTTAGAGAGAGAGACTGAGCGGGAGACACTCACTAGGGCCAGCAGCTATTTCCCGCCCATCAGTCCCGAGCCAGGGCCTCCATCTCCTGACTTCTGTCCCATCCTTGGCCTCTGAGGTGGACCCTGGGCCTCTGGACTGTCCAGTTGCCCCAAAAGAAAGAGTATTTTGAAGTGTTTGTTTGTTTGTTTGTTTAAATATATAATTGCCTGGAACTATTCGGTTGTGCTGGCCCTGCCCCACTTTGTGTGTGGACAAAGCCAATTGCTCTCCAAGCCCTGGAGGTGGGGGGAGAGAGAAACTGCTGCTCACGCAGCCCCTGTCAGAGGAGGTTCCTTCATCCGGGCCAGGAGCAGCACTGCTTGGCTCCAAAGAGAGCCGAGGAGGAGCCTCAGGATCCCCGACGGGTTCAGCAGCTATGTGGTTCTGGCCAGCATGCAGGTTCCAGCTCCCGTCCTTGGAGACAGACCAACTGTACCCCAGGAGTTTTGGCAGCAGGGCCAGGAAAACAGGGTTAGAGAAAAGCCCAGCGTCACCCTGCTGAGCATCCTCAGATCCCAAAACTATCCATCACCAGCAAAATTCATCGCCCTACACATTGCAGATCCCCACAGGGTTCCCTCGGCTTTTCTTTGTGCCACACATTAGCGCCGCACTAGTTCACGCATTATGTTGCCAATGGTTACTCTCAAGGCCTACTATGGACTAGATAGGACCTACTGTGCAGCAGGGGGAGCTTGGAAAGTGAACCTGGAATAACAGGCTCTTCCACTGATTCAGTCCTTCCCCAGAGACCAGAGCTATTTGAATATAGTTGCCATGAGACCAACAGGGTGTACCCCAGAGACAATATCCGTGCCTCGTGTTTGAGGTGTACACGGTTCCTTCAGGATTGTCCTATTTCCTCTGACTGGAAGGTCTAAGATGGGAGACACTCAGGAAATCTCCTCAGGAGCACAGAAGCAGAGTGTGATGACTTGAATGAGGGTCCTTCTGTCTGAAATCCATGTTGAAGTTTAAAGCTGTCTTGTGGAAATGCTAGGAGGTAGATTCTGTGTTAGTCAATCTTTTGTCCCTGTGACAAAATACACAGGGAAAGGGAGGAAAAGTTCCTTTTGGGCTGTAGTTGAAGACATTTCAGTTCTTGGTCTGCTGGCAGCATTGCTTCAGGTTCATGATGAGGCACAGTCATCGCAGCCAAAGCACACAGCAGGTGAAAGCTCATCATCTTATTATAGTGGACATGGCAGAGAAAGAGAGGCTAGATTCTAGGCTCCAAGATCACACCAAGGAGATTCATCCCCTTCCACCTCCTGTTTCCATTCCTCTCAGTAAAGCCATCGTATTATGAACTCATCAGCAGATTAACTCACTGATGAAGTCAGAAGCCTCATGAATCAGTCACTTCCCCCAAACCTGTCAACTCTGACACTGCTTCAGGGGGATCCAAGCCCCCAACACCTGTCCTTGGAGGACGGGACTTATGTAACATTTTTAAACTGCAGTAGGGCTTCAAAAGCTGAAAAAGTCATGAAGAGAAATAAGATTCACTCTGCTGATCCTGGCCTAGGTTGATTATGAAGGGTATGCATAAGTTCCAAATCTAGGTATCACCAGAGTGGACTGTGATAAAGTGAGGGGGGCTGTGGTCCCCTTCATGTGCCCATTTGTCCGTTGGCATTCTGGCAGGAGTTGGTGCTTCATGTGGCCCTAATTAAAGCGCATAATAGACAGAGTGACATAGGAAGAAAAAGCCCAAGAGGAAATGGAAAGCAAAGAAGGGAAAGAAAAGGATGATGAGAAAAGAAGGGGAAGAAAGGAAACAAAGTCTTTGTAAATAGTGAATCTGGAAGGGAGGGCAAGGGAATGCGGAAAAACAGGAACCAATATATATCATGTACAGACATAACTTCCTACTAATGAGTGTGATCCTAATGTATACCAAAAATGTACCGATAAACTTAATGAATTAAAAATAAAAAATGAAAATAATCAAAAGCCCAATAGTTGGCAGTCTCATTTTCTTAGACTTCTCAATCTCTAGAATTATGAATTCAGATAAACCTCTCTTCTTTATAAATCACATAGGCTAAGATGTCCTGTTTTAGCCACAGAAAATAGACACAGACAGAGCTTTCCCTCAACATTCACTAAAGTAACTGGTGTCTGCCTTACTGTGAAGCATGACTGGCTGTGAAATATGTAAATCAATTGTGTACCTCAAAAGTTCCATGACGACAGGGCAACCCACGGTGGTGGTAAAGGAGTGAGCAGTGTGTGTTGTAAGTGTTGCTCGGTGGGTGGGCATGGACTGGTTGTCTACCCATCACAGTGAGATCACAGAAACTGCTTGAATCAACAACATCCTTTCTAAACTGTTCCCTATTATCTCATTTCCCATCTCAGTTGTCCTGGAAGACAGGACGAGGGGAACTGTTCCCATTATAAAGATGAACACACTATGACCTATAGTTCAGTAACTTGCTTTTTTATGTTCAAAGATGCAGCTTTCAGCAGGAGAATAACTTTGTTCTAGGACTTAGTCACCTCCCAAGGACTCAGGCAATTTCACCAGCAAAGAATGCTTAGCTTCCTGTCTTCTAAAAAATAACTTTAGTGGATACATTCTACGAAATCCACATCTTAATGCTGTCTGCATTCAAAGTCAGAAAGATGGCAGCATGAGAGGAACAAAGCTCACTTTGAGGGTTTTAGAGCTGGATGCCAGTTCCAGGATCCAGAGATACAGGCAAACTCTAGAATGTGGAGAAATGCAAGGGAACATATTCTCCTCAGAGGATCTAAAAAGGAACATAGACCTGCGAACATCCTGAACCCAGAGAGACCTAGGGTAGGCATCTGATTCCCAGAACTACAAGACAATAAAATGATTTTATCTAAGCTATTAATTAAATTGGGGATAATTCGTTACAACACCCATATAAAACTAGAACAAATGATCCAGGAACTTCAGGCTCACTAACCTGGTTGAGTTTGTGCCCCAAATGGATCTCTGGGGTTTTGCTTTGCATACATGAATAGCCAAATAAGAAAACAGTTACAAGAGCTTCAGGGAGTTCTCAGCCTGGCAAATCCCTGAAGCCCTTTATAGGTTCTCCCCAGTGAAGGCTGTATCTGCATCAGTGAACCCCACCGTTCACTGGCTTCCTCCATGGTTTTTGGTAGTGACTTCCTGCTGAGGCCAAGGACAGGTTAGAGGGCCCAGCATGCCAACTGTGCAGAGCAAATGACGTCGTGGCTCACATTCATTGGCACAATGTGGCTTTAGTGATTGACCACTAGGAAAAGAGAACACAGGGCTCAGGGTTCTATAAGGAGGTCAAGATGGGGACATCAGATAGGGAGACTCTTTATGCCTAGGTGTCTCCCTTATGTCTCCTTTACCTACCTGTCAACACAATGCTGTCCTCATGTGATATTAATTTTGAAAAGTCAAGTTAACCATATCTGTAAAACTTACAGGGGAAAGTCCAGCAGAGGAAGGCAGGTGGGTGCAGGAAACTTGTGGGTCCTCATCTGGGAGACCACTGAAGTGCTCAGGAATCAAAGCTACGGAGTGGCATTTGTGCTTGGCCAAGCAACTATCAATTGGAAAATGGCCTTATGTTTGGTTTTTTCCTTTAGAAAAACATATAATCTATGATATAATAGTACTGAGTAAGCCTTTGAGGAGATAATTCTTATATAACATAAGAAAAGAATTCAGAGCTCTAAGTCTACTTTCTCTCTCTCTCTCTCTCTCTCTCTCTCTGATTATTGATTCTCTTAGCTTTCCTGAGCTCCAACTTCTTTTTTTTAAGGTTTTTTGAGACAGGGTCTCACTTTTGTGGTTCAGGCTGGCCCTGAGCTCAGCCTCAAACTCACATCACAGCAATCCTCCTGCCTCTGCCTCCCGAGTGCTGGGATTACAGGCGTGAGCCACCATGCCCGGCACTGTGGTATGCGGTACTGGTTGCTGTTGGGCATGAGTCTCCACACCCAATATGCTATGTGGTTTCTGGGGATCAAACCCTGGTCTTTGTGCTTGCTAGACAGGTGCCAGAACCACTGAGCTAACTCCCCGGCCCAAGCTCCAACTTCTTCCTTTGAAAAGGGAAGATAATTTTAAAAATGCAAAATTCATAAGGTGTTTAAAAGATGAAATACATCAATAATTGGAAAATTTCTATCGTATCATATGTAGTCAATAAATACTGACTTCCTTGTTCCATTCCTTATCTAGATGACAGTAAGATAAAATTTCCATACTGGCCCGGATGCCTCACCTGGGGTATAACCTTCTGCCTTCTGAAATGACCATAAATAAATAGTCCCTCAAATAGCAGACACTAACATGTTTTTGAAATCTACAGAGGGTGTTCCCTTTGCCCTTCCTTCCTTCTGAGCTTCTGAAACCCCCTTTGCTTTGGATCTGTCCCCAGCAACAGTGATACACACATATTCCCACCTTATGCTCTGTCATAATGCAACTCTTTATAGCGTCTTGAGACTGTCCTCCCTGTGTCACATTGATGGCATTTTGGAAACTGCCTGTTGAAGATGTGTGTTGACTAGGATGCTCTGATGGTTCAGGCATTCAAACCCTCACATCCAGCATCAAGCACTAGAAAGGGCCATTAAGACTCACAGAGTTCCTATCACACATTCCTTCTCTCCCCACTCACCAGTCAGAGGGAGAGCGAGATGGTCTCATCCAGAAGGTATGTCCCAGAGACATTCACATTAGAGTGCTGGTTCTTGGCTGTGGCCCGAGGTAGGTATAACTCTATGCCACTCCCAGGTGAAAACTGGTGTGTTAGCTTAGGAGGAAGAAACCACATCCCTCTGCCAGGACCTCCACCAGGCTCCCCTTCTGTTGTGTTCTCTTATCTTTTAACCCACGTCACAGAGGGTAGAGATGACTTGCAGAGACCTATATCCTCAGAACAGGAACCAAACCCTTCCCAGTGACATCTTCTCTGTCAGATATCTGTCCCTGGCTGGAGAGAACTCCTGAAGGGTCCCAACCTGCACCAGCTTTGGGGGTCACCGTCCTAAGCAAGGCTCGGGGGATATTTCTACTCAACTATCTATGGACCCTGCTCCAAGGCACAGTGTCTCCACCCTGTGAAATAACGAGAACAGTATCAAATAATCTGTGTGGTTTGCTCAAGCCTTCTGGGTTTTCTATTTGCTAGTTCGCTCATTTTCATGATGGTGAAGCCTTTTTATCCAAGGCCAGAATGGCAGCCCAGCAGTTCCTGGGAACTGATGTGTTATTAAGTGTGTTTATTTTCTGGCTTCTAGCCTGTCTGTGCGGAAGTACTAGATGACTATCTAAATGCTGGTCTGGGGTGGGTCCTGGGACACAGGAAGAAGGCAGGCAGAGCCTCCCCTGCAAGAAGTTTGTATTCTAATGAGAGAAGACAAGAAAAAAACAAGGAAGGAATAGCGTGATGGATGCCCTGGGGACCCAGATAGTAAGTGCAAAGAGAGCACGGGTCCTGTGGAGAGAACCGGGGAAAGTCCCCCTAAAAGAAGGCCACATGCTTATTGGAGAAAAAGAACAAGTGCTCAAAGTAGAAGGAATGAAAGTGTACTAGGGTGGTTGTGTTTAAAAGGCCAGAAGAAAACCAGAAGGGTAAGCAAGGGCCAGAGCGCCAAAGCCTTACAGGCCACACCAAGGAGATTGATTTTAATTTGAAAGATTATATGACCAGATCTCAGTGGTGTAAAGTGAGCTCAGCACAGGTAAAGTCAAATACTTTATCATCACACACAGCAGTACATGAAAGAGAAGGTGTAGATGGTAATATCAGAGAGAACAGTGTCGTTCTCAGGGGATTTGGAGGGGCTGAGGTCTGAGGAGACTCGGATGGAAGAAGAGGAGGCGGCTGAGCCAGAGAGGAGAATGCACTTTCCCAAAATGTGCTTGGGAGAAGGAGTGGGGAAAGGAACACAGGAGAAAGCAAGTGAGCTCACTTTTGAAGAACCCTGGAAAAACGATGAGACCTGGTAGAGATAAAGAAGAGGTAAGTCTGAGAATGTCTGGTTTCTGACATAAAGCAGGAAGAGCTTGTATCCTGAGAGTTATGATGAACATGGATCTTCCAAATCCTACTCCGTCCTTTGCACTCCTCATTCAGAGTTTGCACCTAGGAGCCTGATCTTAAATTAGACAACGGGATGAATTTCCTCTAAGGACCTGAGAGCCTGCTCCTCGTTAAGAGACATTTACTTGAATGTTGTTCCTGCCTCAATATGTGTCATTTGGTAGTTATTTCCTACCTGTTAAACTGGTAATAAAATGCTTAGTATCATGCTTGATTATGAATAAATAATACATAGAATAATTTTAAAACAAATCAAGAAATAAAGTTAAATTTATTTTTACCAGTCAAAATTATTCTTAATGTTTTGGTATATTTATTTCCATTCTTTCTATATGCATCTACATACTCTGACCAATTTTCTATTCATCATTAAAATAATAACAATTTTATTCCCATATTTATTTAAACAATGAATTAATATGCTTTTGAAAAATTAATTTAGTAACTATGAAGTTGTTTTATAAGGAGATGCTGGAATTTATTTCCCTATTATTTTACTTTTTAAGAATAGTGATTCACAGTACATTTACTTGTAGTTGTGTTAGTCAGTTTCCAGTTAAAGTAATGAAATACCTGAACTGGGGTATTTTATGAAGCAAAGAGGTTTCCCAAGCTCAGTGTTCTATAGATTCACAGGCAGCAGCTCACAGGCAGCCATGAAAAAGGCCTCATGACTGAGGCCGTCACTGTAATAGGGCCACATGGGGAAGGAGATACCACAGCAAGACAGGAAGACACCAGAGGGGGACTCAAGGATCAGGGTCTGTCTTATACATACACGCTCTTACAAAAATAACTTGAGGTCCCATAAGAATTACCTTGGCCCCTTCCAGGGGGATCCCCCAGGGCCCTAATCAACTCCATTAGGCCCTGCCTCTTCAATATCCCATCAGCTCTTGACATTGTAACACTGAGGACCAGGCTACCAGTATATGCACCACTGGAGCACAAGATTCAGCCAGGCCACAGAACTACAGAACAGGTTCCCTTCACAAAAGGTCGTGTCCACCATACGAGGAGGTATTTTTCCTTCTCATTTCACACATAAGCAAACCAAGGCTTAGTGAGATCCGATAACTTCCCCAAAGGTGTGTCACCTGGGGAGAGAGAGATCCAGCAACACCATTATTTCAGGAAATATTCTCACCTTTACCTAATTGTCTCTCAAGATAGCTTCTTAGAAATCGGTTTCTGGATTGAAGGATATAACCATGTTTTTCCTTTGGAAGGTTCTACCGTGTGTTGCTCAGTAGCTTTACAACAGCACACCCTGGAGCAGTGACATTGTCTGTGTCCAGACACCCTGGCACCAAACCTGCTGTGTTACTGCAGCGACTTCTGCTTGCTCATAGATAGATTCCTCCACGCTTTCTCCAGGGAGCTACGCATTCATGTCCTCTGCCCAGTCAACCAAGAGCTATTCAATATGTTTGGAAATTTCTGTAACTAGGACACTGTTCTCTGCTTTGATATATTTGTGTCAAATACTTCACTTTGTTTCTGAGTTTACTGTTTGCCTTTGAAAGATCTTAGGACTTTTTTCTTCAATGGAAAGTTGAAGTTAGCAATGTGCTTGTTTATTTTATCTTCTTTTTTGAAACAGCATCTCACTGTGTAGTTCAGGCTGGTCTTGAGCTCACTTTGTAGCCCACACTGGCCTCCAATTTGCAGTGATCCCCCTGCCTGGGCCTCTCAAGTACTGTATTACAGACGTGTATCACCATGCCCAGCAGCAATGTGATTTTAGAAAGAGCCAGATCCTCAATGGTTTAGACTTTGTGAATTGTATGTTCTTTATAGAAATTACTCAGCACTGCCATGACAGCCCAGCAGCAGGAACAAGTAGTACACACACTATAAGACACTCAGATCTAGCCCATCAGCTGCAGTTTGCAGATACTCAATATAAAATATTTGCAACTCTTATGTATGAAAATTCACAAATCAGTCTTCTTGGACATTTTTCTCAGCTCATTTTCTCCTCATGTGACTCAGGTGCTTGATGATCACCTTCTGCACCTAGAGAGGTGAGCTGGATCCACTCCAAGCTCGTTCCATAGTTGCTGGCAGCCAAGTAATTCCTTCCTCTGTGTCACTTCTCTCCCCTTCATACCGCACAGTTTACGATGTCTTCTAATGCTTTTGTCCTACTTCCTGTTGCTTCTCTTTTTCTCTTTTCTTCCCTTTCTTGTAAAAACAGCAAGCAAATTCTTTTATTTCTCTTTAGCAGGACAATATTTATTGGCTTGGAGTCTTTGGGGGCTTCCCATTTACCAGTGAAAATGGAACTGTGGTGAATAAAATTCTCCCCAACTCATTAGATACAGGAAAATGAATCCAAGCTGAGACTAGAGATCCCTCCATCTCCGCTTTATTTTGGTTTCCTTTTGTGCAATGCACTATTTGGTTCTTTTGGTCTTTATATTGTGGTGTATGCTTTGAGGAAAGATGCCAACTTTATTTCAATAGTTAGCCACTTATCCCCAAAATAGACTTTAGTATACGTAAAAGAGGGAGTTTTGTGATTAAATTTGGCATTTGAAATTAGAGAAAGAATCATGAAATAATGCCAGGACATCTCCATGTATTTTTGTCTATCATTTGTTCCGTACCACCATCCTGTTTTGATTAAACGCTATCATTATCACTGAAAAATGTCTTGGGTACTCTCACCACTTCTGTTTCCTGATAAATACTAGATTCATTTTTTAAAAGTCAACTTGAGCTTATGTCATTAGTGTTTTGATTAAATCAGTTTGATCTTAACAAAACTGAGGAAATATATATCTTTATACTATGATCCTCAGATCCAAGAAGAGCTCTGTAAAGCTTGCTTCACTTATAATAAAGTCATTTGGGGTACAGCCTAATTGTCTCAAAAAAGTTTTTAATTTCCTATTTGAATTGAGAATGTCAAAACTAATTAGTGGCTTCTGCTTCCAGAGCATAATTTACTAGCATTTTTATGTTTGAGTTTTATACCAATGCTCATTAATGAAAGGAGTTTTACGCTTCCAAAAATTATCCATTGTGCTTTTATTGTGTCTTGTTCTCCCTCCTCTGCTGTGATCATTTTCCTTGTTGCCCTTTTATTCTAACTTTTCTCTTCACACTCTGAGCCTTTCCTAACTTTGCTCTCTGTCACTGGTTCCATTTCTTTCTTTTATGTTTTGTTTTGTTTTGTTTTTTGTTTTTGTTTTTGTTTTTTTGGGGTTTTTTTTGAGACAGGGTCTCGCTTTGTGGTTCAGGCTGGTCCTGAGCTCAGCCTCCAACTCACATCACAGCAATCCTCCTGCCTCTGCCTCCCGAGTGCTGGGATTACAGGCGTGAGCCACCACGCCCGGCACTGTGGTATGTGGTGCTGGTTGCTGCTGGGTGTGAGTCTCCACACCCGGTATTGTATGTGGTTTCTGGGGATCGAACCTGGGTCCTTGCACTTGCAAGACATGTGCCAGAACCACTGAGCTAAATCCCCGGCCCTGGTTCCACTTTCTATGGCATCAATCCTGTTCTTTACGTTCTCGAGATAGACATGATTTATCCTATTACAATTTATCTTTTGTTGGAGTTGTTCTGTTTTTCTTCAGTCTCATGATCCAAAAATGCCTTGGGTTCTATGAAACAAAAAAGAAAGAAATACAAGGCGAGAATCAGTTAATATGTACAGAGTAAGAAATAAACAAGGTGTTGGTGTCTTTAGACATTTTTGGGGGGGAATACTAGGGTTGAGCCCTGGGTGTCACATGTGCTAGGCAAGCACTTCACCATGAAACATATCCTCAGCCTTATTCTTCCAATTATGGTATTTCCTATAGGAAGTAATTTTCAAAGTTATGCTTTGCTTTTATTTTTAGGACAATATTCTGTTTTATTTGTACTAGACTTTTCTCCCCGCAGATGTCATGTTGTGCTCTCTCTCTCTCTCTCTCTTTTTCAGAAAGGAGTTCTACCCATTAGCAGCATTTACATACAGCTCTTACATTTTAATTTTCCTTGCCTATCTATTTTCATCTATGTATCTTATCTGAAGGGTAATTTGAAAAAGTAAGAAAAACACAAGCACATTAATAAACCCATTCCCCAACTCACTTCTCCCAAACACGATGAAATCCCTGCCAAGATGCTCATCGCTGAGACTTCCAGATTGGAGATAGCCATGCTCCCTCCTCTAGGGATGGTGATGTTTGTTAAGTGCTTCTCTGAGATGAGAAAGATACACTCCAGACAGCTCAACGGCAGGAGTGCGCTGAGCCATGAGAACCTGCCAGAAGTGTAGGAGGCGGAGACACTCTGCCCTACAAATCTCATTTCCAGGCACAAAAGATGCAAGTAGCAACTCAGCCTGTGACTGACTCAGTGATTCCCAGCTGTGTGGGTGTCGAGCATATGAATCGCAGAGGTTAAACACGGGCCACAGGGTACTGAGTGTTGGTCTGGCATACAGAGGGATCCAGATGGCGCCCAAAGGACCCTGGAAAACTAGTGCCAGTTGTACCTCACTGGGACCCAGGAGAGTTATGGTGACATTATTAGATGAGAGAGAAGGAATTGTGAAGCTTCACCCAGCCCTTATGAACCTGTTACCCACCATAAATCATTCTTCCAGGTAATATCCCACAGCAGGATGTTGCTTGGAGTGGCCTTTGATGAAGTTACTTCTTTTAGCCACTTCATTAAGGAAGGGGAAGATCCACAGCTCCCCAACCTACTGCCAGCTGACTAATTTGGGTTGACAAGTGTCATTTCCACAATGTGACTTCAAGGAGGAGACTCTAGCACTCTCTTCCCTCCCTTGGCAACCCGGGAGGCCATGTTCCCAGAGGACAGAAAATGAATAGGATTCTATTTCTGTAAGTCATAGAATTTGAAAGTTAATGGCGGGCTTTGATAACCTAGTATAACCTGGTTTATTCTTACAAAGACATCGTCTGATCAGCTGAGTGACCTTCAGCAGCTCTCTAAATGCTAAAAGTTAAATTTTTCATCTGAAAAAGGGAGAAAATGGCACCACTTGCTCCACAAAAGAATAAAGTTGGGAAGTACTTACCAATGTGTCTTGCTCATAAAAGTGTCTTGCAAATTCTACTTTGTAGAATTCTTGAGAATCCAAGAGACAGACCTGTCTTGAGAATCCAAGAGATGAACCTTTTGGGGTACATCTATATGACTTAGTCGTTAATGGATTCTCATCAGAATAATCAACATTTTACTACCCCAACCAAAAAAAACAGTGCCACTGTTTTCAAGATCCACATGGTCTGAAGAACTTCAACTAGCAGTGTTTATTCGTGAGTAATTATCTAAAGACATAAGCTTCCACTGCCAGAGCAGCATTCCCACATGACACACTCCTCCCTCTTTGCTATGTCTCAAGATGCTAGTAGCAGACTCTGGGAAGGCAAGGTTGGTTTCTGGAAGCTCTTCCTATTTTCTCACAGTAGGGAGGGAAGCAGATTTGGGTGTGGTATCACCTCTGGCTGTATACACACACACACACACACACACACACACACACACACACACACATGCACACACTCACACACACATACACATACACATTCTCCTCAGGGTGCTTTTGCATACCAGAGGTGCGGTTAAGCATCACTCCACCCATGGGTTGTCTTCTGGCTAAACCTTGCATGACCCAAACTCCCCAGAGAAGTGTACTATAGCAGGATTCGTGGGGACAGAAGTAGTGTCCTCTCCTACCCTTGCACTGGGTCATCAGTATGTCTTCCAAGAGTGATCTACCCTCAAGGAAACCAACCTTTCTCTGAGAAGTCCCTTGAAATTCTCATGTCCAAGTATCCCCAGGTATAGTGTCAAAGGACCAGAAGAGCCCAGAACAAATCAAGGAAGGCCTCCACCTGGGATGAAAGACCTTCCCAGTATTTCAGAAGAACAGACAACTGGCTTCTTGATAGGGATAATAAAACTTAAGTATGGCTACTCAGTGGGCTCACCTATGTCCAAGGCTCTGGTCAGTGCTGAGTAGATAGTAAAGAACAGTTCAGCTCAGAACTCAAGACTAATGGAGAGAACATCACAAGATGAGCATTCCCCAAATTACTACCTAGCATTCCAGAAAAACATGTGACTTTTCAGTTTATACCCACAATGCATTTCCAATATCCTCCCACATCTAAGAAAGATTCACATCAAAGATCAAATAAGACAGACCCTACCTGGGAAGCTGGGAACTAAATGATTTATAGAGATGAGGAGAAAACCTTGCCCTGATGGTCAAAAATAGAATGGATGGCTTCCAAGCCCAATCTTTTTCAACTTTATTTCAAGAGAATCAATGTTAATTTTATACCTCCAGAAAAGTAATACCAGTGGTCCTCGCATCCTGATTCTTTAAACAGGGATGTCAGAGGATAATATCAACACACTGTCTCCCTACTTCACTTCCTCTGTGCTTTGATTCTTGCAGATTTGTGTCCATTCGCTTCCATTTCCTGTAGCGAAGGTCAAGAGAAGATGGTGACTTTGCCCTCCATCTAGGCCAAGTCGGTAAAGTTCACCAGACAGACCAGGAGCCTCCAATAATAGGACCCTCTCATTCACAACCCTGCTCCAACTGGACACTAGACTGAGGGGCTAAGAAAAATAGCAGGATGAGGACTGACTGGATACTTGTGAATTGTTAATGCTTTCTGTTTCTCTTTGTTGTTTATCTTCATCCACAGGGAGAAGTATTAACGCAATATTAACATTGAGACATCTAAAATATATAAATTCTGCTCAATCAGCCTCACAAAAAAAGTCCAAGGGTCAAACAGCAGGATAAGTGTTTGCTTCTGTTCCTGTGCACAGCCCCCATTTTCCCTACTGACCTGAAATGCATCCCAAAAGCTGTGGAGTTTACAATAGTATTGGACAGACTATAACTTATTTCCTAGTCCTAAAATTCCATTAGCCTAGATTTGGATGATATTAAAAATATCTGGTAAACAGACTGGCAATTAGTCAGTTGGCATGTGTTACAGACCCTCCCAATTGAATGAATCAAAGATGAAAAGAACATCATGCTTCCTGGTTAGTATTATTTAATCAAAGGAAAATTCAAGACAGAGAGTTCTACAACTTGTAGAAGTTCTACAACTTGTAGAACTCACTTAAAAATCCAAGTAACCCAGTCCTGTCCACCAGAGGCTGTTTCTATTATTCAATGGAGTGGGAAAAAAAATGAATTCCATTGTTCTCCTGAACTTTCTCGATCCAGTTGCATACATAGGTTCCCACTATGCCATTCCAACTAAGAGGTGGGATTTCTCCATAGACAAACTTTCAACTACATGAAATTCTACTAGCTCAGCTCTGAATTTAAGAGGAACAAGCAATCGGTCTTGTTATTTCATTCATATTCCAATCCCCTTATAGTGAATAACAAACATTTAGCCCTTATTACTGCAAAAAGAAATTATTTGCACATTATTCCCACTAAACTTTAGTATTACATATCATTCTTTTATCCTCCCAAAGTACATTATTCTGAAATGAAAAATGTTTTAAAGCAAGCTAAAAGTAAGCTTACCTGCTCCCCAAATACATCTTGGTTGAGCGAGATGTTTCTCCACCACTAGTTTTCAAGGGATGATAAATCATTTTTTTCTACACTGAAACTGAACTTGGCAATCGCTGAGAGCCTATGCCAAAAGGTGTGCCATTGCCAGAGGCAGTTAGAGTCCCTACAGAAATCCTGTTGTCTGACGGGACCTGAAATGCCACTGGAATTTGCCCAAATGCCAGAATCAATAACAGAGTTCTCAGTGAAAAGGTCAGCACTCCTCCCTCAGACTGCTCCCTTACGCTGCATAGACTACGAGCTTCTCAGAGAAAGATGCTGTGCGTGTCACTCAAGACCCACTAGAAAGGCTCTGACTTCCATCAGTCAGAATCTGCCACCCTTTGTGGTGTGTGTTCATACCATCTCTCTCACTTTTCCAAGGTGGGAACAATCCATCCCTCTAGTGCATAATGTGCTTTGAAATGGTTGCTCGGTTAAAAGTGATTATTTGTTGACATTTTCCTTTATTTTTACTCAATAGTCTATCTTCGAGAAAATACATGGAAACCCAAAATATCATCACTGTCAACTTCTCAGCCAATGTAAAGACAGGAAACCTTGATTTAAGTTGGTGTAAGTGTGTTACATCAGTTTAATGGATGAGAAGTATGTTCTTTAGATGGAGTGAGGAGCAGAAAAAAATCAGTCGGGGCACTGATGGAGAAAACATATTGTCTTCTGGGTCTTTCCAAGTTAGTGGAGCTGCAGTGTAGCTTTGCTGTTTAACCTGGAGGAAATTCCCCCTATGTTAGCAGAAAGATACATGAGGAAGACAGTGACAAACAGAATATTTTTAATAATCTACAATTGTAATATGCCATAGAAACTTAAACGATCTAATTTGGAAGAATTTTAATAATTTTTGCACATACATACAAGAACAGCTACATAATGATAGAAGAAAATCATTTGTACTCTGGAAAATGGGATATTGGAAGTAAAGGAAAACATTTTACTGCCATTGATCAAGTTGGCTAAAGTCTTAAGACAAGAGAAGCGTTCGGAGTCACACTCCAAACTCTCAATCATGAACACACAGAAAAGAATAGGAGCCACTGTCATGTACATATTAAGGAAGAGTCCACAGTTCAAACAACTTCCAAACTGCCAGCCCTTCCTAATATACCCCGCCAGATCTGTGCTCATCTCGTGAAGCACATGGGATTTTCACTAGTTTTACGAATGCAATTCATTGTGACCACAGGGACTTTGCACTTGCAGTCCATTTATTCTAAATGCTCCCGCAATCCTTGTGTACCTAAGTTCTGAGAACCCCACACACCTCACTGCAAATGTAAGATTCTTCAAGAGGCTCTTGCCACCTTGAAGAGCAGTTCCTCTTTGCCTCGTTCTGCTTCTGTAGTGTCTACTGTGCCTTGCTTTGTTACCTTCACATCTAAAATTCTTACTCACTTTAAAAATGTTCTACGTGCCCATGCTCAAAGTGGCTCTGCCTGCTTTAGTCTTCACTTCCCTCAGTGCCACATCTGGCACTTCACAGACATTCACTAAACTTTTGATGAATAAATGAATGAATGATGAAAGGAAGCCATACAGCACCATCCCTAATAGAGCTGTTCTCATCTTTTCTCTTCCAGGGCAAATATCAGGCCATTCATTCAGTTACTCAAACCAAGGAGCTGTGTCCACTCCAGATGACTCTCTTCCATTTAAACTTCTAATAAAATTAACCCCTCTCTCCAAAAGGCTCCCTGAAATGTTACCCAAATCCCCCTCTCCCTGGCCATCTCAGGTAGGTTGTCCTAAGGGAAGGGTCTCTTGGCATATTTTTAACCCTCCTTGAATAAAATCCCCCACCCACTCCACTGATTGTTTCTGAGACCGAAGTCTGATTGTATCACTGCCCTTCTCAACAGCACTTCAGGGATTCTTAGTGACTGAAGAGCCACACATCAAGTCTCTATGATGGCCAGTAGGGTCTCCCTTGAGCGAGGTCCTACATGTCAGTCTCACCTCTTCCCCACCATGTCTTGCACATTAGCTCTGACCACCTACCATGTGTCCTCCTTTCACCAGCCAGCTGTGATACCCCAAGTCTCTGCTTTTCCTGAAGGGCCCACCACATATGCATGGACCTGCAAGAAATTGCTTCTAGTTGGTAAAGGCTCTGCCCAAATCTTTTCCAATGTATACAGTTCTATCCAGGGACATCTTATTCAATCTCACCTCCACTGCAGAACTTTTTCATGATATCATAACATTGTTTTACATGCCTGAGTTTTCTGCTTGAACTATCAGGTTTGGAGGGGTTGTGTCTTCTCTACCTTCCTATGTTTAGCATCCCTCCTAGGGTCCAGCACTTAGAAGGGACTTTGAAGTTTTTATTTCTATTAAATTAGGAGGAAGAGAGAGGCCATTAAATATAGAGCAGATAAAGCTCGTGGTATGTATTAATCAAATATAATCCTCTGGAACTTCTTGTTGACATATTGGCTTCTGACTAGGAGCCATCATCCAAATGCTGAAAAGATTACAACTCCCGTAAGAACATCTGTGTTTGGCAGGGGATGCGCAAAAGGGCCTGGTAATCACTGCAGAATGTGATGGGAAGACCACACCCAGCTCCACTGGCTCCGCGCCCGTCTCCCTTTAACCATTTGAAATACATTGAAATGCATTCAGTCTGCCTCAGACTGCAGAGCCGACTGCTTTTCACTGTTAAACAGAGGAGACTTCTGCTCTCATGGATCACTGGTGTTGAAATCGCTCTCCTCCGAAAAAGATCCTAAGATTGGCCAAAACATACAAGACACTTGTTCGGGGGGATTATAGGCAGCCCTAGATTGAAATAAAGGACATGGATAAGGTGAACCCACATACCTCTGGTTCTTTCTGGGGATATTTTCCTGGATATGACACTGGAAAGTGGAACTCAAAGATCATGGGTGTTCCTACAGAACACAGAGTACACTTCAGGGACACCAACACAGAGGGAAATGTCAAAGCATGATACTAAAAGGACAGCAGCACACTGATCAGAAGAGAGGAAGGGTAGTAAAAGGGGTCCTGTGTAGAGTGGAGCTTCTCTAAGACCTCAGCCAAGGACTGGGCTGTCGATGTGTTAGCTTAGCCTTCCTTGCCAGGAAGAGAGAGGCTGCATCCCAGTAGAGAATGAAATGGAGACTTTAGAGGTCACACAACCTGGGGAGATGCTAGAGCTCTGTCTCTTCCAGTCTAGAGACATGCTGCTTATCTCAGAGGCCTAAAAGATCACAACTGAGCACCAAAGACACCATTCCAAAGAATAAGATCTGTGACCTCTTACAGGGATCAGCCAGTTATGAACTATAATCTGACCATCTGTTTTTGTCAATAAAATGTTATTGGAACACAAGCATGCCTATCTGCTGACACATTTTATGGCTGCTTTCATGTTACAGCGGTAGAATTGAGAGTTGCAACAGAGTTGGTATAGTCCATGAACCTAAACTATTTACCATCATGCCCTGGAAGAACAGTTTGCAACCCCTGAACTAGAGTGAAAAATACCCCAGACCATCTGACTAAGTCTCAAACCAAGCTACAATAGGCACAAGACAACTTTCTAAGATGTTCTTTTCCTGATAGAATATAATTTAACATCCTTTAGAATATAATTTAACATCCTTTAAAGGGAGACAATACACCTGGGCTACTTAAGAAGAACATCAAGGAGACTAATATGTGTGTAAATGAAATCCCAAAAAGAAGGAGAATATGGGGCAGGAAAAAAAACTGAAGAAACTTTTCCCAGTTTGGTAAAAACCACCAATCTACATATTGAAGAAGCTGAGCAAACTCCAGGCAAATAAAATACTTTTTAAAAATCATACCCAGGTGCATTCTAGGCAAACTGTGAAAAACCAAAGTCAAACAGAAAAGTTGTGAATGCAGCCAGAGGAAAATGGCACCTAATACAGAGGTGACTGTCAAAGGAAAATTTGCTAATAACATCATCAAAACAGAAGAGAAGACAATGGAAAGGCATTAAGGTGAGAGAAGAGACCCAAAGGACTTTCCACAATTCTCTCCCTAAAGAAAATATCCTTCAAAAGTGAGGGTGAAATGAGGATACACCAAGCTAATGTGAAATGATAAAAGACTAGAAAGATCTATCTATAAGACAATAAGAAATGCACAAAAATGGTAAATATCTGGATATGTAACAAGACAGAAGTGTTTTTATATCTTCCTTTGGTTTGACTGAAAAACAAATAGCTATTTAAAACAAAAAAATATATCCACTCTAAAGTTTACAATGTGTGTTCAAATAAAATATGGGACAGCATGTAGTTTTGGTACATGTAAGGTGCATATGTTTGTGATGTATGAGAAATGAAGAGATATATTACTTCGAAGTACATCATGATTAAAGTTAAGGAGAGCTATTGTAATCCCTGAGTACCCAGTAAAATAGTTAAAGAGTGGCTGCTATTGCAAAATTAACCAGCAGCAAATGTTGACAGGGCTGCAGGGAAGAAGGAACCCTTGTCCACTATTGGTGGAAATGTAGACCGGTGCAACCACTGCAGAGGTCATTGTAGAGATTCCTCAAAAAGCTAGGATTAGAGGCCGCATTTACCCTGTTTCCTTGCTAGGGATATATGTGAAAGAATTAAAAGATGCATATCATAGCAACAAATGTGCACTCATGTTCATAGCAGCTCAGTTTATGATAGCTAAATCTTGGAAACAACTCAAATGCCCATCAATTGGAGACTAGATAAAGATGTGGTTTTTTTTTTTTAAATAAAATGGAATATTACTCTGCCATAAAGAATAAGTTTGAGTCATTTATGCTCAAATGAACATACCTTGAGGACATACTCATAAATGAAATAAACAGGTCATAGATGTGTAAATACTGTATCTTTTCTCTGGTATGAGAATCTGAAGGTGCAAATGAGTTCTAGAATGTATTACAGATATTGCAATTCAGAAAATATTCAAAGGAAAGAGTAAGGGTAAGTTACGAGGGGAAAGAAAACAATGTGATGTTAAAAAAAAGAAACAAGGGGCTGAGGACTTGGGTCAGTGGTCCTAGCTCTTGCCTGGCAAACACAAGGACCCAGGTCCACTGTAACCACATACAACAATGCCGAGCGTGGTAACTCATGCCCACCAGCAATCAGTACCACATACCATAATGCTGGGTGTGGTGGCTCACGCCTGTCATCCCAGCACTCAAGAGGCAGAAGCAGGAGGATTGCTGAGTTTGAGGCTGAGTTCAGGACCAGCCTGAACTACAAAGCAAGATGTTATCTCAAAAACTTAAAAAAAAAAAAAAAAAAGCTTATGTATATGAGAGTGACGGGGTTGTAGGGTGGGCAAGGGAATGGGAAAAGTGAGAATTAAGTCATGTCCTATACTGGTACAAATTCTCAATGTTGAGTGTGATCATGCTGTGTATACAAAATGTACCAATAAAGAAATTAATTTAAAAACAAAAGAAGACAGAGATGCAGCTAAAAGGCTTATAGAAGAAATCAAATAGATGGCTCGGTTAGTCAGCACCGTTTTAAGTCACAGAAAGAACCAACATATGGGAGAAATAGCAATACTGCTACCTTTTACACAATCACACAAATGACTGGGCTGAAGACCCAAATTAAAATGTTAAATTGGACAGAAAAGCAAGACCCAACTGTTCACAACTGTCTGCCATCCACAAAAGCCTCCTAAACATAGCCTGCATTTTAAATAAAAATATCATCAGTAAACAGTGACAATAAATATCTTCCACATTTATATTCTGTAAACATTTATTTAGCAACTAGTGTATTTCATTTATTTGTGATTTACCAAGAGAAACTAAAGGGTGCCATGTCAGCAGTCAGACAGGTAGAGAGAGAGAGAGAGAGAGAGAGAGAGAGAAATTTTCTCCAGAGCATGAAACAAGCACACAATTTTGATCTCTTCCTGTCTTTAAAATTCCAATAAATCTCTTAATTTATTGGCAGCACATGGTTCCTTTGCTTGCTTGTTTACATGTCTTAATCTTCTTCCCAGACTAAAAGTTCACTGAGGGCTCAAACACTGACTAACCTCCTAGTAACTATTAAATACTCAATCACTGCTCCAAGCATCGAAGGTCCTACTGGGAACAAGTTTCCCCCAAAAGTTATAGATAAGTAGGGGCCGGGGAGTTAGCTCAGTGGTTCCAGCACCTGCCATGCAAGCGCAAGGGCCCAGGTTCAATTCCCCGGTAACAACATAACAATACTGGGCATGGAGACTCACCCCAGCAGCAACCAGTACCACATACCACAGTGCCGGGCATGGTGGCTCATGCCTGTGATCCCAGCACTTGGGAGGCAGAGGCAGGAGGATTGCTGTGATGTGAGTTTGAGGCTGAGCTCAAAGCCAGCCTGAACTACAAAACGAGACCCTGTCTAAAAAAAAAAAAACAAAAAAAAAGTTATAGACAAGTAGAGGGAAATAACAAGTGAGTTGCAAATATAATAAAACTGTTACAGATGAGATAAATATTTGGCAGCTACATAGATGAGGAAATTTATCCATCCGTTATTTTAGTGACTTTGACTTCTAAGTTCAGGTCCATATCTCCATTCAGCAGCAGCTAGCAGAGAAGAAACCAAAATGTCAGACAGGAACTAAAACCCTGGGTAGGATTTGCCCCGGAAACTTGGCATCTCATAAAGCAACAAAGTCAAGGCTTCTTGTACTCTACTCCAGTAGAGTACCAACAATATCTTTCTAATGCCTCATGTCTTTGTCATTCTTTAGCTTGAATGTAATCATCAAGAAATGTGAAATTATTACTTATTCCACAAAAAGAAAAGTAATCCATATATTATCCCATCCAATAAAAGCAGCTCCATGGGAGGCTTAAGCTGAATATCTCCATTTCCTCACTTTTATTGTTTTTTTTTTTCTTTTGAAGAGTTTGGCATTTAATCAAATTTAACTCCTGTGTCAGGTCTTATATGGTGTCATTAAAGTTGCTTCAACTGGAGAGAGACATCTCCAGCCAAACGTGAAAGAACATTTATTCACAGCTCTACAACTCTGGCCGTGACCAAATTGAAACAATTCCATATCACTTCCTGTACCCTTTTCTGAGGAACCAGTGTCATAGTCTTAGAAGGGAGCACAGATGCAATCACATAATATGAAATTTGGAATCCATCTGTCCAAGTGCGAAGTGCGGAGTGTTTCAGGAAAGGCACTTTGCTGGATTGTAAATAGTTCATCTTTGTCATCTTCTGGTAGGATGATTTTCTACCTAATTTGTCCCTTCAAGTCTTTCGTGCTCACTGATTTGTGTGCAGACCATGTCCTTTACTGGTAGAGTACCCCCCTCTCCCAGAGCTCCTAGACTACTTTGCCCTTGACATCTCCAGCCATGTCTTCTCTTATGTGACCCCAAAGTAATAAATAATATACAACTGAACTCAATCATGCTAATCCTTCCCTCCTTGAAAGGGAAGGATTTTGAAGAAAGATGTGATCACTTTTTACTGATGAAAGGTAAGTAAGTCTGAAGGGAAAAAGTTTCGAGTTTTCCATCCTAAAAAGAGCCAGAAAAGAAAGGGTATCTTTGACCTTAAAACTACAGTACTGAAGGCAGAAGTTTAGCATGGCCAGTGTTATCATGACTCCACCCTCGGCCAAACCAGGACTGCTTGCCTCTATCTATAATCTATAATCAATCTATAATGACCCGCCTCTGTGCATGCTTCAACCAATCCGCGATCGACCCCACTTGTATGTTTATGCCCGCTACCGTTTATTATATACGTAACTGAATATGGCGTTAAAGATGGAACAGTTCTTCAGATGCTCCCCAGAGTCTGCGTGGTGACTCTGTTCACCCTCCCAGTCTGGGCCTCCAAAACTGATCTTCAACCACGTACCACCCCGACACCTAGGACGACAACACAGAACCATCTTGCAATACTAAGACAATGAAATAAAGACAGAATTATTATCCTAACAATAGAAATGTGGTCAAAAGTAATCTGGAAATTTGAATAGAAGTGATCAAAATGGCATCACTCTAACTCAAGATTTTTTTTTCAACTTAATAAATTTTTCTTACCAAGACAATTACATCAGGATTATTTTTTGTTTCCTGATCTTAAGAGGTCCCTGATACCAGTCTCTCTATCCCTAGGGCATTTCTAGGTGGTAACTGATTCAAGATTACAGAGGACCAAAGACTAAGACCTTCAAAAGGTAGTAGTTTCTCACAGGAAAATGGACTCAATAAGGTCAAGTGAAATCCATACACAAAACCATTCCAAAAATATTTTGGTTTTGGGGGGACATAGACCCCCTAGGCATGAGTAAGGAACAGGCATTTAATCTAAAGCTACTTTATTTCCCTGAGAATTTGTGGGCCAGGAGGTGAGCAAATCTGTGAAGACATACCAGATACAACCTTCTCTTTCTGTTTCAAGAAGCCAAACTCCAGTTCAAAAACAAGTCAACAATCAAGGAGTAATTGTTTTTGCTGAGTTTCATATATAAAAATGGCAATGTGTAATCAAGATCTTTCTAATCTTATAGTCTATGAAAGTAAGCAATGAGTTTAGAAAACATATGAGGAATTCAAACAGAATTATTTGATCTCTACCTTCCACCCTCTGTTAAAGGCTACCTGTCCACACACAGGCGGAATAATCCAGCTCTTGTACAAAATGCATTGAAATAACCTCAGAAGACACTTGATTCCAGGAAATCATACGTATGAAGATAAAATCACAGAGAAACCTCTCATTAAAAGTATTTGTTTTTCTGGGATAAAAACATAGAATGAGTAAATTGGGAAGGTACAAGAAGAGAGATAAATTTTTCTGCCAAATTCTGTATTTTTACTTGTTTTTCTTTAGGGCCAGTGTCCCCTTACTGTATTGCAAAAGCTAATCTGCAAACTCCTAAACCCAAATGATTCTCCTGCCTCAGCCTCCTGAGTACTGGGACCACATGTGTTTATGGGAGCCATCATGCCTGGTTATCCTGTACTTTCAACAAGTCTTAATTACATTCTCATTTGAATTATCTAGGTAGAATATTTCTGCTTTTATTTTATAATTGAGAAGAGTAAGTATTAGAGAAGTTAAATAATTTGCCCATGGTCATCAACCTACATTGACTCAATATCCAAGACCACAAAACACCAATGATAGTGCTTTGTGAACTTATGCTCAGAGTAATTAAATGTATAGAAAACACTTTTTCCTCCTTTTTTCATTGCTTGGAAGAATTAGCATCTGAATTTACCAATGTACTCTTTAAAATATAACACAACATCACAATAACAGTGTTATCCTTGGTTTCATCTTCTTTAGAACCTATTATTTATAAGATTTTATGTTGACAGTGGAACTCAGAGAACTCAGGAGATATCTGAGCTGTCATTTCTCTCCAGGTTGGTCAAACCTGAAGTAGAGTTGAAATCACAAAAAGAGACGTGGGTTTGAGGTTTCAGGAATAAGAAATCAATTGCAAAGGGGACAAAGCTACTATTTGCATACAATTATCACCAAAGGGCTAAATGACACCAAAGCATCATGTCTTGAATTAACATAATGCAAGCTTGATTCTAGGGTTACATCCATTTACCATTCACAGCGCTAAGAAAATCTTTGCCAGAGGGCTCCTACTTTTGAGTCAAACTCAGATGCAAACTCTGGGAAGACAGTGAATGGCAGTGTTCAGTCCTTGGGAAGCAGTTTCTGATCTGCCCCACTTGCAAATGCAGAAGCAGCAAAATTTCATCTTGCAGAGCAGAGACTGGGGGAGGTTGGAGAGAGGTAGCAGAGGACCAGGAAAAAGGCAGCCTGGGTATGAGACCCCCTGTGGTCGGTCAGATTCGATTGCAAAGTCTCAGGAAACCCTGAACTATTTCCCCTGGAAATTAAACTGAGATTTGAAACTAATGAGGGGCCAAAGCCTAGAAGAGTGTTGGATACCATGTGTAGCTAATTATCTCATCTACAGGGGCCAAAGGGAGCTTGGGACATTTCCATACTGCCTATAAAGTAGGAAAATTAATCTGAAAAGCTCAGAGGAAAAAAATTCCGGATACCATCATGAAAGCACAGATATTGAATCTGTTGATAATTTCTCTTCACCTTTCCCAGAGGTTGTATTGAGGCCAGGTAGGAATGTTCAGTCTCAATTAATGTCAATCTGCCTCCTTTGTAAAAATGTGGCTGGGGACAAAGGATTGCTGTAACACGGACCAGTCCAGCGTTAACTGTTTTCATCTAAGAATTTGACGTTCTGTGGGCACACTTTTATTTTGCTAAGGAAATTATTCTGCAAGGAGAGCAAGAACACCAGCACGTGTTGTCAGGTGTGATGCTAACGAGTCGGGCAGATAACCAGGTGTTGACACCTTCAATGTGCAAGGTCCAATTTTGTTGCCTTGATCCAAGAAGGGGGTGGGAACCTTCCAAGGTTGTAAGGTTACAGATTAAAATAAAGTAGGGAGATCAGTTCACTCTGACAGACCTCCACAGGAGGTATGATCTACACCACAGACCATGTCTTCCTGACTAGTGTAAAATAGAATAATTACCTTGGCGGTTGTTCCCAAACCATGCTGGTCATTAGCATCATGGATGGAACTTAAAAAACCAAACACACAAAATTTGTAGGTTTTGTCTTCAGACTAATTTGCTTTACTCGGTTATATTCCAAGTTCCTGTGGCAATAGTGATGATCAACTCATTTTGTGAAACATTTATCTCATATATAAAGCCATCAGATACCTGGGAATGTGGCAAAATGTGAAGTAATTTGTATAATTCCCTTCCAGAAAACTACTAACATGTAGGAAAAAGGAAGTGACAAGTCCATAAACATTTGGCAAATATAGATTTGTAGGTAAAAATGAGTATGCTATAAGTCACAAACACTAGCAAATATTCATGCATCTGGTGGAAAAATAACAATAATTACTATGGGTTCACATCAGTATCCTTGTCACCAGTGCTGTCACTGTAGATGGTGGCTCTGTGGAGCACAGGCTGGGAAACTTTTCCAGAGTGAAAATTTTAGCCCTTGTAGGCCTAGAGTCAGACTCTATGCCACTTATCTACACAAGAACCACAGTCAGCATGTAAACAAATGAGACTCGCTGTGTCCTAATGAAACAATACATGTTATAAAATACTCTTTTTCCTAATCATTTGTGGCCATACACAGTCAAGTCCAAAGTCTAAATGGACCCCAAGATCTTAATTTGCCAGCAGGTCATTTAAAGATGAACTAGGCCATCATGGAGCAGTCCATAGTGTGCCATCTCATCTGGCTAGAGTTGGAAACTCTCTGTGCATTGCACTGTGTGGACATCAACTAGCCTGCAACGGCTGGCCCTTGGGCCTTTTAACACACAAGGCTGAATCAGACTGTGGGTGGCTGGTCCCTTGTGTGCTTTCTGGCCTGGACCTGCAACCCAGCAGCAAAACCTATCAGTCTTTAAAGATCCTCCCACTCTCTGTTGCAAAGAACAGCTGATTTCCAGCGTAATGTAAACCTTAGCTTTGTCCACCAGTAAATTCACGTACATGATGGTAACATCGGGTTTATATTAAATGTTTACATTAAGGATTGGATGGGAAGATTAAATTATTTGCACATGTTGCAGCCACAGGAGAAATGGCTCCAGGACTCTTCCTGCTGATAGCACCAGGCACCAGCAGAATGCTGATCATAAATGACCCATCTAAAAGAAAGGTGATGTCCCAATGCCTACTCCACATAGCATCTGGGAAGCCCAGCACACTCTGCCAGGTTTGGTCAGACAAGTCTCAAGCTCCACTGCCAGCCCTCATAAGACAGGTGTTATTCATGCCACCAATGATAATCATTGCTTCCAACTCAATACTTAGAATGGGTATTTTTTCGCCAACACTGGTATTTTGCCATCAGTACCATCATTCACATTTTTTGCTCTGCTGACTCGAGTCAGCAGTACTCCCAGGCTAGATGTTCTGGAGTTGGCAACATCATGTTGTTGAGTAGGTTAAATCTTCGAATATTAGGTAAGAGTTGAGGCTGAATGTAGTTTTACATCCGGTCCATGGAGAGCTGTCTTCCTGTTCCCATAGAAATTCAAATCCAGAGAGACAAGAGACCAAGAGGGCCTTGGGTGAGTAGATTTTCTGAGGCGGGTGTTCTCTTCCACGAATCTGAAGAATTGCCCAGGACACTGTTAACAAGCAAATAGTGTGCAGAACAAATGTTTTTGTGGGGGGAAAAAACCACCAGGAATGCCAAGTGAAGTGGCTGGAGAAGAGTGCAGTTGTTCAGCGCATGATTCATTAAGTCTTGTCTGAGTGTCAGATGTTCGGCATTTGGTGCCATTGCCTCCAATTTAAATCATTTTTTAAAGAAGTGCCGGAAAAGGTGCTGAAAGGCACTGCTCTCTGCTCCCTCACTTGAAAAACAGTGTCTGCTTGTGCGCTGTGGTGAAACTTTGCATTTTGGCGAGACACCTTGTGCAGAGCCCTGTGGTAGCTGGGGGCCCCCCCTTTTTTTAAAGTTTGTACAGTCACCCAAACGCAGGAAGAGAAAAGAGTATTTCCACAAGCCAAGGAATCCATCTTGGTGGCACCTGAGAGAGAGAGAGGAAATCTACAGTAAGGATTGAAAGTGGCTCCTTTCCTGACGGGAATCCTGGACTCAATAGATTTTTTTTAGAACCCCAGGGAGCTGTGATTTACTGGCACCTATTAAGACAAAGACTAATATTCACACCTTGGGTTGTTCTCAGGATCCATGGGTCTTGCAGAGACTCACACAAGTTGGTTTCTCAGTACCCTCCAAATGCCACTGAGGCACGAAGCTGCTGCTCCTTCTTCACGGAGAAAGGAACCGCATACCCCCCAAGGATGAAACTGGAGGACATGATACTAACTGAAATGAGGCAGTCACTAACTAAATGTTAGATGATTCCACTTGTGCGAGGTCCCTAGAGAATGAAGCTGTGATACAAGGGGTGATCAGAAAATATGATGCTTGTTTAATTTTTTTTAATGTATTATAGGACTAGGGGTTTAGCTCAGTGGTTCCAGCGCCTGCCTTGCAAGTGCAAGGTCTGGAGTTTGATCCTTGGTAACCACATACAACAATGCCAGGCATGGTGACTCACGCCTATAATCCCAGCACTCAGGAGGCAGAGGCAGGAGGATTACTGTGAGTTTAAGGCTCACCCAGGCTACATAGTAAGCTTAGGGCCAGTGAGCTCAGGGCCAGTCTGAACTACAAAAGTGAGACTTTGGCTCAAAAAAAAATGTACTATAGTAAAAGACACTTTATTATGAATCCCATTCAAAATACTCCCCTGACTTCTAATATATTTCTATTGTTCATGCCACTTTCTAATGCAGTTCTGGTAGTCTTCTTTCATAAATGTCTCTCTTCTTTTTAAATTTGTAACTTGATTTTATTATGCTATTTATTTATTTATTTAAATTAATTTATTTTGGGGGTAACCCAGAATCGAACTCAGGCCTTTGTGCTTGCAAGGTAGGTGCAGTGCCACTGGGCTAAATCCCTGGCCCTCATGAACATTTTTATAAAGTGTGATTTTAAAAAACAAAATCAGCAAATAGTGTTGCCTAGTACCATCCAACAGGAAGTCAGTCTTTTGAAAACATCAATGTGTCCTCATCTACCTCATTCACTGTGCCTGGCACTAAACAACTTCTAGCTCTTCCTCAAAATCAAGATGACTGTGAAAGGTAAATGTTTTGAATCAAATCAGTACTGTGAGGAAATCTTGGCACTGCAGCTAAGGACAATATCCACCTGTCTTTTATGGTCATTTTTTAAAATTTAAGCTAAATATTCCCTGTATTTTTCAATCACATTTCACTGAAATAGAAGGTAGTATAGTGGTTGCCAGGGGCTAGAGGAAGGGCCAGCGGGGAGGAGTTCACACTTGGTGGAACTGAGGTTCTGTTCTGAAAGCTCATGAGTTCTGGAGATGGAGACCGCTGGCACTTGAGCAACAGTGTGAATGTATTTCACATGACTGAAGTCCACACTCAGAAAGGTTAAGATGATCTGCTCATGAGGTGTCTATTTTACCGCAACTAAAACAACAAAGGTGAAGGTGACACAGGTCATGAAGTGGCTAGAAAAGCCTCGGTTAAGACTCCAAGGGATCCCTGGGTGAATGTGAATAGCATCTACAAAGGAAATGTGGCTTGAAAGCCACATATGGATGTGAATCTGGGATCTTGGCCTGCAGAGTCCAAGTACACTTTGACAAGGATGTTAAGAACTTTAGTAGAATAATTGTTGCTGACATAAATCCCTCCAGTTCCTTGGGTTTTTGCTGACCTAGGCCTCTAGCAAGGGGCTAGGAGATGTTTAAGGCTTAGTTAGTGCTGGGGATGCAGCACCATGGTAGAAGATTTGCCTACCCTGTGGGAGGCCCTAGGTTCCGTGCCCAGCAACACAAAACAAAGACACACAAAAACAGAATTAGCTGAGAAGTGTGACTGTATTTTTCCCATTTCAAAGAGAACAACATAGGAAGCTGGCTGAGACTAAGGATCAGTTAGACCTAAGCTGATAAACACTGTGACAAGAAATAGTAGTGAGGTACGATTTGTTCACCAATGTATAGATTTCCAAGTATTTTCCCAGATAGGGGTCACATAAAAGTCACAACACATTTGATAAGTTGTTATTACTCCATGCCTATGATCTGCCACTCATCTTTATGTATTGCATTATTTCATCTTTGACCTAGATTACAAGGCTTAGAAAAACCAGCTCTGTTTAGCCAGAAGATAAGAGAGATATAATTCTCAGACAACTCTAAGACAGGTGGATTCTTTGGATTCATTTCCTTTCCATTTTTTAAGCTCTAGATCTTACATTTTGCCTTTTACATAATATGGAAGTTAAAGAGGAAAAAAAGGGAGATCCTGAGAGTGTATGGACAATTCACAGATTGTAGAGCTTCCAACAAGGTGGAATCACCTCTCATTTAGTTAAAAATAAATACACACACAGTCAAAATCAGGTCCTACAAATAAAGCATTATGGTATTAAATGCTAAGATTTTCTTCTTAGTCCAATTTTATCATTTTTTTTCTTTTCATGGTACTAGAAAGTGAGCCCAGAACTTTTGCACTAAGCTCTACTTATTTTTTATTTTGAAACAGGGTCTCACTAAGTTACTAAATTGCCTAGACCAAGCTCAAACTATCTATCCTCCTTTTTCAGCCTCCCAGAGTGCTTGGATTACAGATATGTGCTACCATGACCTACTCCATTTTTTTTTTTCTCACCACAGCCTACACTTTAAGGAGAAATGAATCTAATTTAAAACAAAATGGAACACCAGACATCAATTATGCTCACCTTTGACGGTTAATTACTGTGATAATTAATGCTTTAGGTCAATGGCTGTTTGTCATCATCTGGAATGCAAATTTCTAAAATGGGTTGAATCTAAAATGTTCCCTAGGAGGCAACTGATGGTCTTGGAGAAGTGACAGACCATGAGGGAACTAACCTCATTCATGGTTAAGCTTGTGATAAGTCCACAGAACACCGTGGGCTAACGGATATGAGGTCTCATTGAAAAGAGTGTGTCATATAGGATACGAGCTTGATCTTGGGGATTATATCTTGTCTTTGAACTTTTCTTCTCTCTGGTTCTCTTTCCCACTCTTTCTGCATCCTGGGTGCCATAAGATGAGCAGCTTTTCTCTGCCGCACACTTTTGCCAAGTTCCTGCCTCACCACAACCTAAAAACAGTGAAGCCCAGTTACCACAGACTGAAGCACCTCAAACTGTGAGCCAAACTGAAACGCTCTTCCCCTAAATTATTCTCCTCAGATATTTGGTTACATCAACAAGAAGCTACCTACTTCTGACAGACAGTCCCTTCTCTTCCACCTGAGCACAGACACCCCTTCTTTCTTTCCTTCATCAGCAGCACACAGATATCCCCAAACAACAGACTAACTAAGCCACTGAGCCTGAGAGTCTCATTCTTTCCAGACAAATGAGACATGATTTCAAAATATCTTCAGGAAATATGAATCCCTCTCTATTTCAGTGACCCACTTTGGAGCTTTACTTACATGATCAAAAAACCCTTCATTATCATCCGTCTCAAGCTCATGGTGCTACAGTTTACCTCCTTTAAGAAAAGTAGTATGTCTATTGTATGAAAACCCCTACACCAACAAAAATGAATTTGCAGACAAGTAGATTGAGGTGCGCTTGTGAGCTAACACAATAATGTGATATACTCCACAAAAGAAAAACGTGTATAAAGTTTTTAAACCATGATTTATCCTGTTACATTTACAGTGTAATCCAGGGCCTGGGCTCAGTGGTTCTGGCATCTGCCTACAAAGCACAAGGTTCTGAGTTCAATCTCTAGTACCACACACCACAACGCCAGACATGATGGCTCACGCCTGTAATCCCAACAGTTAGGAGGCAGAGACAGAAGGATCGCTGTGAGTTTGAGGTCAAGGTTGGGCTACACAGTGATTTCAGGGCCAGCCTGAACTACACAGTGAAACCCGATCTGAAAAATATAAATAAATATAATGTCATCCAGCATAGGAGAGTCTGGTATAGAAAACCTCACTGTCATACAATACAGACAATGAAAGAGTATGGCACCTGGGAATATATTTAGACAATTCTGATTTCCTATCAGTTTTATCTACCTGCCTTCCTCACCTACCTGTGTCAGCAGATAAAATTTCCTAGGTAGATCTACATGTGTGATGTTTATTTGTATACCTGCATTCACATCTAGGCATCAGTTTCAAGTACATGGATGTGTCCAAGCACAAATGGGAAGACATACTTAGCAACTGCGTAACTTGTTTCTGCTTCAGCTGTAAGTTACTAATCTCCTGATTAGAACCAGACTTGTATGAATTAGGAGTTGAAATTGGAACAGTCACTGCTGTGTCCAGGATGTAAAGTGAATAAAATGAATGGGGTATTAACCTTCAACCACTGAATATTAATCAGCTTTTCATAAGAAAGAAAACACAGCGCTTGCCACACTAAATATTTTCAGCGCTTACTGACAGGATATGATTTCTTTTCTCTTTCGACCCTGTTTCTTCCAGTCAAGGGTTTGAACACTGGACAATGGTCAGCTTGACGCAGACTGATGTGTGATTTGAAAAGCCCCAGGTACCGAAGCTGGGTGGGACTCTGAAGTGTCAGGCCTGATCAAATGATACGCCACTATCAAAAGCAAGGCTGTCTTCCAGCCACTTCTGCAAACACAAGCCCAACTAAGCCCAAAGGGAATTCACAGAAAGACCATAGACAGGAAACCTTGATGACCACAAAATGAACATGTAAGGGATACATTTCCTATTGCTCTGGAAAGGACTTGCAAATGGGAAATGATTCCGCATGAATATTTGGATGGGAACACATCCACGCCAGGGGGATGAAACATTTTTTAATAACTTTTTTTTCAAGAATGCAAAATCCTGTGTATTTATGTTAATACAGTGATAAGATAGCATGTATTATACAAACATCTCTACTTGGCCCCACCTACACACCTATCTGTGCCTCTATCTACATAGTCAGCCCTTCGTATCAGTGGGGTATACATCCATGGATTCCCAAACTGATTAGAGCATTACGTTTGTACTGAACATGTATAGATTTACTGTTTTCAATTATTATGTAAGCGATACCATGTACAGTTATTTACGCCATACATTTGTCGGTTAGGTGTTAGAACTACTATAGAGGTGATTTAAAGAATGCAAAAGGTGCATCCAAAGTGAAATAAATAAGACAGAGACATAAAAGACTGTATTATTTCTCTGGTATGGGAGAATAAAGGTGTAAATGAGTTCTAAAATGTATGATAGGTATTATGAAATGAGAAGAAAATGTTCAAAGGGCAAGGGGAGGGAGGAGTCAGAAGGGAAGGGAAAGAGAAAATTTGACGGTAAAAAAACTAAAAGGAAACAAAGCTCACGTACATTGGGTGCGGGTGGTTGTAGGGAGGAGAGGAGGATGGGAAGGAGTGAGAGTTACTACGTGTCATGTACAGGTACAAAGCCTCAATGTTGATTATGATCATAATGTATACATAAGATGTACCGATAAAATCAATTTTTTAAAAAAAGAATACAGAAGAATGTGTGTAAGTTAGTCCAACATGACATCATTTTATATAAAAAATTTGGGCATCTGAAGACTTTGGTATCTTCATGGGATGCCAGAATAAATCTACCATGAATACCAGGCTATATATATAGAAATATATTCACATCTATATATGGAAGAGTAGAAACATATATATATAGTGCGTGTAAATGTCACATCACCAAAGAAAGCAATAGGTTGTCACTCCTTATAGCGATATCTGTGAAACTACTTCCATAGTACTACCAACAGTTCAAGTTAGTCTAGCCTAGAGAAGTAGTTTAGTGTGAACGCCCTGGGTTTAACTTCCCAGTAATAAAAGAAGAAAGAGGAGGAGGGGGAGGCAAGCCAGGTGCAGTAGCAGAGGCTTGTAACCCTAGCTACACAAGAGGCTGAGGCAGGAAGATAGAAAGTTTGAGGTCAGCCTGGATAACTTAGTGAGATCAAAAGAAAAATAAAAGGACTAGAGATATAGTTCAGTGGCAGATTCCTTGCCTATCATCCAGGACACGGGTGCAACTCCTACTAATGAAAATAAAAAGAGAAGAAAGCAAAAGAAACAAGGAAAGGAAACCAACATCTAAGTCAAACTAGGAATTGCAAACTTTGAAAGAGAAGGAGACCCCTGAGCCCAGGAGTAAAGGTGACCTGGCTGACAGCGCGCAAGGAACAGGGTCTCTATCCTGTAGCAGGGTCTCTATCCTGTAGCTGGGAGGAACTTGATGACAGCCACAGTGAACATGAAAACTGATTCTTCCTCAGAGCCTCTAGGAGGAACCACAGCTCTGCTTTCATCTTGAGTTGAGCCCGGTGAGATGCATGTTGGACTTTTTACTTACAGAAATGTTAACGCAATAATGTACACTGCTTTACTAAATTTATGGTAATTTGCTACAGCGGCATCAGAAAAGTCACACACACAACTGCCAAAGACTCCCAAGGAAAATAGGCTTTATTAACCCACAGGACTAAATATCCAAGGATGCTTAGAAAGCCTGGGAGAGAGAAGCATTGTGAGAACACTTGTGATGAGGCAACCTCATCACAGCACAGGGTTTCCCCTCAATAGAGCTCTTTGCCTCTTAGGAATGAACTCTTTATAGTAAAGTTTGATCAGAAAGGACTATCCCGGGGTGACAGAGGTAACAGAAGTCAGCACATGCCCCACTGCTGTTCCTCCATAGTCGGTTATAGTCTCTCGATCGGTCTCATTTTCATGAAATATCTCTGACTTCAGGGAAGCTGTGTCTCTTTTCTCAAAATTTCAGACAATTGCTTAGTAGCAAATCAGCGACAGAAGTGTGAGCCTCTAACGTCTTTTCCTCATCTTGTCATATCATTACCTCTAACCCCCGCTTATCATAAATAGTGGCTGAAAGTCAGAGATGATGCATTTAACCAACAGAGCACAAGAAAAGATACTGTGCTAGGTAAAAGGAATCATTTATGGTCCAAGTTATGTCATCAATAGACAATACTAGTTGTCTGACTCATTGATACTTCAGAAAGAAAAGGAAATCACCAAAGATCTCCAGACAATTGAGACAAGGATGAGTTTGCTCTCTATCTCCTAAATAGATGCTTCAGACATTCTTGTTGCATTTTTCCAGAGATCTCCTGGCTACTTTTCAATGAGGAACCTTGGTTCCAACAAGCCTGACTCTGCCTTTGCAGATAACATCAACCCTGGAAGGGAAATTGAAAAGCCCTGGGAAGAAAACCAGGTGATGACTCAGCATGCATGTTGAGAAAGGAATCCAGAAACGCAAAAGAGGCAGATGTCCAGTTACACGAATGGAACTTTATTTTCTCCATCTACCTGAATTCCATCAGCGTTGCCAGCACCCTCCCTTCTGTCTTCCGGGTTTCCCCTCTCTGTCATTCTCAACCAAAAGCCAAACACTTCAAATTCCAGAATCCCAAGGTAAGTGACTTTTGGAGTCTGTTGGGTCCCCTGGTCAGCTCACAGATCCATTCCTGTTCCACCTCACTTCATCAGAACATCTAGAGCAGGAAAAGACTCAAGCAATGTCTGCTAGAACAGTGTAAGCACATCTAATCAGCATGCAGACAGAAGCCTGGAAAGGAGGCAGAAGAGTGTACACGATGTCTTGGTTGAGATGATAAAACCTGAGTCAAAAACCCTCCATTTTTTTTTAAATGAGATCCACAAAATGGGAAATGAACTGCAAAGATTGACAAGGTACACTGGATGCAAAATACTTACTTTAACTTTCTGTTCATACTTCTGTGGAGATTTAAGATAAATCTCTCAAGGATGAATGATGCTTGCATGCACATGTGTACACACACACACACACACACACACACACACGTCTGTTTCCCAAAAATGGATGGCAACAAATAAATTGAAATAATTTCTAAGAAGGAAAGATTCCCCCAGAATGTCATCTTAAAGAAAATCTGATAAGGCATTGACCTTTGTTGGAAAGAATATTTACAAAATGTGGCTCTCAACTTCAGCACTGAAGTTTGAATAGGATATTTAACATTAGAATTAACATACACCTGGAGCCCTACAAGCTGAAACAGTGTCATTCACTGAATACTGATTGCATGCTTATGTCAGTCAGAGTGAGGGGCCCAGGAGTGGAGGAAGAGGTACCCTAATAGCAAACGGCCAGAAGGGTTAATACTAGAGTGCTGTTTTGTCATTTTTTGAGGACACCTAGATTCTGCTCTTGGAAATTCTGTCAATAAATTTGCTCCTTTTGCTAATATTAGCTTCAGCTGATTTCTGGTGAATGTTTACAAAAGTCCTACATGTTGCACAAAAATAGTCTGGGTAGGTTGGCCTCATGTAGAGAACTTGCCTTCTGTATATATGCAAAGAGTATATACTAAAACATCATTGTTTTCACTAGAAGCATACTAGGAGTCAAGGAAGACTCAAGACCCACATTTAATCCTCATAGTATTTTTAATTTGCCCTATAAGAAAGTCATTTAACCTCCTTGAACTTTAGTTCATCAACAAAACAATGCTCTTTGATGTCCACCCTGGAAAGTAGCGATGTTCTCCTTTCTTGGGAGACATGTTATTTATGAAAACCACACTGGAATGAAACAGAAAATCTGGGGGGCTATTGAGGAGAGACATGAATCCCACAACTGATAAAGAAAAGCCAGGAACCCCTTCTCCAACAGAACACTTAAGGAAGAGAGAAATGCCCTTCATCCAAAAAATGGGCAGAAGGGCATTGGCTATATCTCCATCTTCCCCTATACCTTCCGGTTCCTATGAAGTCACTCATTTCTATCAGTTAGAAGAGCTTCTAGGGAGGAATTAGAAAAGAAGAGAGTTACTTGATAGTTATTTGGGGCAGCAGGAAGTCACAGGAGGTCCTGGGAAGCCATCCACGTAGGAACCTCTTGGTCCTTGCCTGCATTATGATGTTATACTCTTTGGAAGCCAACACTAAGAACAAACCCTCCAGCAATGACATCTGTGAGCTGACTCCTTCAGCCTTTGACCCCCATCATACACCACACCAACGGTATCTCTGGAGCACTGCGACAATTCTTCCTATCTCTGAGACACACAGCTACCCAACTGACACCACTGGATACAAGAGCATAGCCTCTTCTTCCTCTCAGTACCTCCTGAGAGACTTGTAGAGCAGAATCATTGAGTGGTTCTAGGAAACTGTCAACTATGAAGGGTCCATAGTCCTCCAAACTGGGAAATCTTCCAAATCTGGAAAGATGATGGGAGTGAACAGGTTCTATGCCCTGAGAAATGCAAAGCCTAAGACAGGGAGGCACCTGGTCTTCTGCAGTACCGCCTGTCCCAGGGATGACTAAAATACTGTTTTTGCAGCTGTCACACAAACGCTATTTAAAATTCTCATTCCCTGTCCCAGCACTTAATGCAAATTATCCACATGACAGAGGGTCAGAATGACAATTTATATGCAATTAGCCAGATGTGTTGGAATGAAATCTCTCTAACCCGGCCCCCCAAAATTACCTGAATAATTTACACACACATAATCACCTTACTCCAGTGGGAACGGTGTATGCCCTTGTTTATTTCCCCCAAATACTTAGATTTCCCAGCAGCATTACATAGAGAAAGTGCCACATCCAGGAAAGCAAATGAGATGACTCTGAGGCGGAGCTGTCCCTTCTTAAAATGCAGACAGAATTAATTTGTTTTCATTAGCTCCTTATCGAGTTACCTGACTTTGATTCTCAGCACAAAATGTATTTTAAGAAGGAAGCCAGGGGAGGGGGGAGTGCAGGGTTTTCAGGAAATAGCAAGTTCTTTTTCTACTGAGATAAAAATCATTTGGCAAGCTGGGGTGAAATACTTCTAACTTCAGTAGAAAAAGAGAGAAGGAAAGGCAAAAAAAAAATTAGAAGATGATAATGAACTACAAAAGGAGAAGAAGGAAGTACTTTTTTAAAAAATTAAATCAGGCTTTACTTTTGAAAGCATCTCAACTTCCATTATAGTTTTAGAAGAAATGTCAGCGTTTTCCCCGGGGGAGCAATCTGAGATGGGAACATTACAGAAGGGAACAGTTCAGGTGACTGTCATTATAGGACACTAGTCATCCAACTGCCCTTTCATATCCTGCCTTTTACTTCCAAAAAAGGGTGAGGCTGGTAAAAGCCAGGGATATGGAGTGAAGGGCGGGGCCTCAGGACAATGCCAGCCTTCCTCGTGGGTACCAGAGACAATCTGATAGTTAACGCTCTGTAGGGACTGAGTTTGTGTTTTTACAGTTAGACTTGAAGGAAAGGGTGATGTCCTGAGGATGGTGAGAAATAATGGGACCCATAAGAGACTCCCAACTATCACCTGACTTCCTCACTGGAGGCCTTTGTTTTTGTCTCCTAAAATAGCCAGCTTCACGCCCTGTCCTGCAAGATTGAAAGGCTACTATAAAAAAGGATGGTTCATGGGAAGACTGCAGCTGAGTGAAGAAAAGGGGCTCTCAGAGACAGCCCCAGTGCTGCTCTGAACCATGTTTATGACCTAGAGTGGTGACCCTCTTGGCTCTACACTGAAATGAAAACAATGAGATGCCGAGGTTACCTACAGCTCGAGCTAAGACACCAGCACTGAGTCTGTTAGTGGGACAAGCCCATGAGCCCAGTTTCAGGCAGAGGGAAAGATCCTCAGTGTCTAGAATTGAGGCAAGAGACAGAAGGCAAAGAGCAAGGTCCAGAGGAGCTCCTGTAAGGTGGATTCCCGCTGCCCATACATATGCAAATCTAGGAAGAGGCTACCTATCTTTGTTTTTCATTTCTGGAAAGAAGGGAAAGACATTCATGAGGCCTGAATACTGAAAGAATTACTGTTCTAGCCCTGGCCTGTCTTTTTATCTACAAAATGAAGATTATTAGACTGTTCCGTAGAATGCTGGGATTGGGCTGGAGATTTAGCTCAATGGTTCCAGCATCTGCCTTGTAAGCACAAGGTCCTAAATTTGATCCCCGGTAACCACATACAACAATACTGGGTGTGGTGACTCACTTGAGAGGCAGAGGCAGGAGGATTGCTGTGAGTTAGAGGTTGCCCAGGGCTACATAGTAAGTTCAGGACCATCCTGAACTACAAAGAAAGACCCTGTTTTAAAAAACAAACAAACAAAAAAGATAGAATTCTGGGACTTAATCCCACTCCCTGCCAGTTTCTTTGATGCTGTAAGATCTGCATTTGCAAAGAGAATGTGACAATGTAGGAAATGAGACAGAAAGGGGAGCTTTCAAGAGCCAGTCATGACTGTTCATGCTGCCACTCCAGTCACTGAGAGGAAAGGTATTCCAACTGGTGGAATGTCTACATCTTGCTTGCCCCTGTGAAGGCAAATTGGTACCAAGCCATTTCACCCCAACAGCATTTCTCCCACTGGTTAATCCCCTGGTGAATGTGTAGGACAAATAATTACTACTCTTTGTAATTCTCGGCTACTGAGATTCTGATGTTTACTGGAGATACGCAAATAAAACACAGTGAAGAAGTCCAGAAGATTTCCAAGTGCTTCCCTAATGACTACCTTGGTCATTTGCCATTTCCATGAGATAATAAAATTCTTTCAAAAATATCTGTCCTTTTTATGCTAATGCCATTTTGCAGTGCATTAAGCATCTGCCCTGTCTGTCTATTGGGAAATCTAACCCTTCTCAATGAAGAAACTCTACGCTGTTAGGAAAGTAAGGCAGACTACACTGACTTAAATACTTTACTAATATTCTGCTGTCATTGGCCAACCTTGTGTCCTTGGAAAACTGACTTGAATTCTATAGCTCAACGTTCTAGGCTATAAAGTTAGCATCATAATTCTTCTTTCTGAGTTATTGTGCCATGGAGAAAAAGGAAAACATACAAAGCAAAGTCATCCTCCCGCCCCAGGGCTATCCACCTTACACATATCTCTCACCTATCTTGAGGAAGAGGTTCCTTTCATAAAGTGGAAAACACAATGCCCACCCCCCAACTTGGGGTCAAGAGTCAATGAACCAGTCAACTCAAGACTCTTAGGACGTAGATCTAGACAATCCACAGAGGCTAACACAATTACACTGACCATCAAAACATTATTAAATTGCATTACAATTTATGCCCATGCAGTAAATCTCAGGTATGTCCCTTGCCCTTGAAGAACAGGCACTTCATGTTTACAAATGAGGTCACTTGGGATAGCATTATCAATAGTTAATCAGCAGGGTGGCTGGAAACCACACTCCCCCCAAAAAAGATTCCTAACATACAGTCCTTACTTTAGAATCATTTAAGGCAAGTTGTGATAGGACTCGGAGAGACCAGGTTTTCCCTATTGTGAGAACACATGGCTTCCATTAGCTTACTGAGACTGACACACCGGAGCCTTCCAAAGTACTCTGGGACTCTGACAAGTGAAACTTTACATGAGGGAAAAGACAGGTCAGCAGGCCCAGAAGTGTTACCAGGGGTGGGGCAGCGGAGGGGCTGAGTCGACATAGGAGACCAGATTGGACTCTGTTTTCAATGAGCGTTGGTCCACCACTGAAAATAAACTCACCACACCTGGCAAAGTTTCTGGTGCTTCTGGAGCTCCGACAGGGTGTCAGTGTGCATATATGGTCTCCATTAATCATGATGAGTCCTGTGTGGCCATGTGCTAGAGAGTGAACGGGGAATAATTCACACAGTGGGCATGCACCATCTCTGCTGAGCTCTCCAATCCAAAGCAAGCCAGAGCTTGAATGTTTAGCACTTTTTATCCTGCATTCTAAGGATGTTGTTGTTTGCCTGGCTTCTTAGAAATAGACTGAATTCTAGTTAGTTTGTAATGGGAGGCCGCACAATACGATCCTTGCAAAACTTTGGTCATCGATTCCCCAGCTTCCTAGCTACATGGTCCACTTTCGCTCACCAGAAAAGGGAGGAGAGGCAGGACCATCGCTGAACCGAGAAGTTTGGGATAATTTTCTGCTCTAGATTTTGGCCCCAAAGGGATAACTCCAGAGAAACAGCTTCCTGCCCTTGATGACAGGGTAGACCCTCTTACTCAGGGCCACCTGATTACCTCTCCAAATGTCCATCATTTCAGGTCATACAGCAAGCAGGGACACGTAAAGCTGTGGTGGGCACACTGGCCAGACTCCTGGAAGCTTACGATGTGCTTCACGTATCATTTCACTCTCTCCTTTGCCCTGGGCCCTGGGTGGGCAGTGGCTATCGGCCCATGTTAAGGGTGAGGAAAGCAGGACAGAAGTCGATCGTCCCACCTTCATTTGCAAAAAAAAGGATTCCTGCCAACTGACTCTTCAACTATAGGCATGCCTTCCAACTCTGTGTTCCTAGGTCTGCCTCTATCAACTGCAAAAGCGACAAGTAGTACCTCCGGTTGCTCTGAGGTCTCATATGTTAATACACATCAAAGTGACAGAATACTCCTAGATCTTTTGTAACATGAGGAGTATTGCACAAGTTTGGGATATTGTGATAAAAAAAAAGTGTATAAAATTCAGCGATTTGGGACCTGTGAGACTTAGGCTGGAAAATACTCACAGGGAGAATATCTACGCTGAGATGGAGTTTATATCATCGGAGAACAGACATCAGGAGAACTACAGAAGGCACTTGATCAAGTGTCTCCTCAACTTTGACCCATCTCCATTTCATATTCTACCCCAGAATATACTCAGAAGATCCCTAATGCAGTGCCCAAGTCCCTAGGGTTATCAGGAAGGTTGTGACCCAGTGTGACAGCGGGTCATGGAAACTGATATTTCCTTCTTGTTTTTCAAAAGCAAATCCAAATTGTGTGTTGAGGGTCAGAGGAGACATAGACTTTGATCATTTCTAATCTCCTTAAAAATGGTTATAATACTGTGAGCTTTTCATATGCAACAGGAATCAGGCCATGGACACTGCACACATTATCTTGTGTGTTTTTCTTCAGTACTAACTTTACGGTTTAATCAGGAAGGGAGATACCCCTGAGTATGGAACTTGAATGTTAAGCCACTGGAGTCCAAGACAAACTGGGACAGCTGGTCACCATCCACAAGATCCAGGTCACACAGCCATCCTAGGGAGATGTTTCAGCTCTAGACACTTGTATGAAAAGTATGTTGTTTACATTTTTAAAAAGACATTTTTGGAAGACATATATAACTTTTCCTTACATTTTTTTTTAGACCCGTGCTTTTAAATTATTATAAGACATCAGCTAGAAAGAGCTCTTCCTGTAGGAGAGTTATAGACATCAGTAAACAAGGGAAATTATCTGTTCCTGCATTTATCATAAAGTTTTTAACATTCTCCTGTGATATTTCTCAGTTGTCAATGTTCTGGGCTTTTTGTTTTGTTTTGTTTTGTTTTGTCCTGTTGTATTGTTGCTACTCCTGATGGATTTGAGGTATAGCTAAAAATGTTAGCTAATCTTTTACTTTTTTTATTTTATTTTATTTTTCAAGACAGGGTCTCACTTTGTAGTTCAGGCTGGCCCTGAGCTCAGCCTCAAACTCACATCACAGAAATCCTCCTGCCTCTGCCTCCCGAGTGTTGGGATTACAGCCATGAGCCACCACACCTGGCACTGTGGTATGTGGTACCGATTGCTGCTGGGCGTGAGTCTTCACACCCAGTATGGTATATGGTTACCAGGGATCGAACCCAGGCCCTTGCGCTTGTAAGACAGGTGCCGGAACCACTGAGCTAAATCCCCGACCCCTAATATTTTACTTTTTGAGTTAGTAGATTCTGTCGGAGAGAAGAAAGCAGAAGTGTTGGCAACTCTGACAGGACCATGGTTTGATTCCCTAAGGAGTTCTACTGAGGTTGAACAACCCTAATCTGAAAATAGAACATCTTTTAACAGCTCCCAAATTTAAAACTTTTTGTGTGGATTGGCACTCAGGTAGTAAGTCTATGCAAATATTCCAAAATATAAAAAAATGACAAAATCTGAGACACATATTTGTCCCAAGCATTCCAAATAAGAGATGCCCAACCTGTACACTTCTTTTCTCTTTCTTTCTAGAAAGAACTCTTTCCTAGAATTGGGTTTCTATGGTTTTAATTTCAACAGCCACTAGGGACTCTTGAAGGGTATTTTCTTAGCATCTATACACTTTGCAAATGTACTTCAAGGCTACACATCACACAATATACCAGCTGTACGAACAGACTCACAGACTCAGGTAAACACAGATACGTAAACTAAAGCGGTCACTGTGTCCTTAGAAGGAGGCCCTAGAGACAGCTTCCACTCAGAAAAGATTTTCCAATGTTCCAAATCAATTGTCCATGAATGGATCTGAGGGTAGAGGTTGAAGGGAAGGCAGGGGAATGGGAAAAACTCAGAATCAAGAAACATGTCATGTACAGCTACAGACTCAATGATGAATGTGATCATACTGGATACCTAAAATGTAGCAATAAACTCAATTTTTAAAAAAAATTAAAAAGTGTATGTGTCAAAAGAAATAAGTGAGGGCCGGGGATTTAGCTCAGTGGTTCCAGTGCCTGTCTTGCAAGCACAAGGACCTGGGTTTGATCCTCGGTAACTACATACAATACTGGGCATGGAGACTCACGCCCAGCAGCAACCAGTACCACATACCACAGTGCCGGGCATGGTGGCTCACCCCTGTAATCCCAGCACTCAGGAGGCTGAGGCAGGAGGATTGCTGTGATGTGAGTTTGGGGCTGAGCTCTGGGCAAGCCTGAACTACAAAGCAAGACCCTGTCTCAAAAAATCTTTAAAAAAAAAAGAAAGAAAGAAGTGAATATGACTGCAGGAAGAGAAGCATATCACTTTCTGGGCTATTTGGGGACACTCCAAAATCCTCAGGCAAAAATTATTTCATTGATTTGAACAAGGAATGAAGCCAATGGGAGTTCAGGCTAATTCTGGTGTTCGTTAGTTGTTTTGAGTGCGGATACTACGCACCAATGAGACCTAATGAAAACCTCCCTAGGTGTGAGAAGATTGAAGATTTGCATTTGAAACACTACAAGGGTATAATGAAAGCCATGCTGTTTTGAAGATTTTATTTCTTTTCTTTTTAAAATCCTATGGGTAGCTGAGGTTCAAAAGAATACTTGATTCAAATAAAAAGAGAAAGCTTTTGGAGAGAGCTATGGTCTTCAATATCGGATGCATTTTAGTCTCTAATTTTCCACTCTGGCTTATGTGGATGTCTAGGCTTGGGTCCATCAACTCATTTCATCTCTGCTTTAATACAAAATCATGTTTTCTGTTTATCTTTGTCCAGCAGAATACGCTCTGTGCTTCCTAGCTCTTCTAACAACTTTAGCATTTGAAATTCCCCATCACAGTGTCTGTGTGATAAATCCATGCTTGCCTTGACAGTTTGGAAGCTGCTCATTTATAGTGAGAAAATTCAGTTACTATTTTCCCAAGATACCCACTTCCCCATCCATATCTGAAAACAAATCTTCACTTCAGTTCACTGTGATTAAATGAAAGGAGGAAGGAAAGTTAATATGAGTCGAGACTATGCTACAAATTTTGAACAAAGCAAATGCAAGGATACATTTCCCCGTAAATATTCAATTTTCATAGACAAACTAGTGGCTGAATTAGAGAAGGGTAAGAATTCAACACAAGCTCACTTGGAGTCAATCCAAAACTTGGAATTAAATTGTTGTTATACCCTCTAGTTCTTCAAGCAGAAAGACTGGTTATGCTTCCGGGAAAATGTGGGGATAAACATTTGACCACAGAGGCCAGTCATTTTTATATCACACATCCAACAACCAACACAAACAGATGAGTTGCCTGAGTGGAAGGACCAGCTTTTGATGCAACTTACAGCCCTTGTAGGTTTTTTAAAATTCTGACATGAATTTATAAAGATTCATGCGATTCATCCTGTCCATCGCTACACCAAAAGGATTCCCAACATTCAACAAGTAAACAAGTGAATGATTGTTTCATGGTCACAAATATTTCCTTCCTAAAAATATTTGTAAAACTCAGTTCTTCAGTCCTTCAATATGTATTCAGGATCTATTTTGTTACTATCTGGAAAATCAAGTGTGAAAGAAATGTTCATCTCTGACCTCAACACAGTTTGGGTGTCTTGCAAACACATAAATTTGTAACAAGAGAAAACACAAGTCGATTGCATGGCACGCCACAAGTTGACATATATTCTCCCTTTAGAGGAAGTAAAATGTTCAAGATTAAACCCAAAAGCTAAGATTAGAGGTGACCCTTTTGGTTATTCATTTGGTTCTGTTTCCACCTTCCCATCTGTTATGCAATGTTGGAACTTTGGCCTTTTTAAAAGAATTTATTTATAAAGGAGAGTAATGAGTTGGCAGTGAGATTTGGATCTGGCCATTTTTACCTGAGTGATGAAAAAAATAAGTGACAAGAAGTCTTGCAAAGCCATCTGACTCACCCTCAGCATTTGACTCTCTCATTTCCTCCCAAGAATGTCTAATTATACACTAATACTGGAAGCATTTTTCACTTGCCAATTAATGAGTTGATACTTAGGCAGTTCTTTGCGCAGAAAAGGCGACATGTAAACATAAGTGTAGTCATTCATGCTCAAGCTAAGGATCAGTTGGTAGGCTCTTTCTGCTGGTTTAACAGTCCATAAAGCAAGGGTAATTTGAGGAAAGGGTTTCAACCACTGCCACAAGACAAGATGTAAAATGGTAGGGGTAAATAGAATGAAAACCAGTGTTCAATATAAGGGTTATAAAATTGGAAATAAATTGAAAACTATTCCTCTTTTCTTCTCACCCCCAAGAGTCATAAAGGAATATATTTCGGCATCATTTCCATATTGCCAGAGTTCAAAATTATGATCTAAATTGAGCTAACCTTACATTTTGTGGCAAAATCAAAATCTTACCAGAAGTGTACAGGGGTAGAATAAGGCGACTTTGAGATATTTGTACATATTATGAAGGTGCCTAACTTTCTGCATTTTTAATAAAATAATATAATGAATTCCCAAATGGGAAATCATATTCAAGTTGAAAGGTATCTGAGAGAGCGAAGGGCCTAGCAACATACATGTGTTAGATCTTTAAAGGTTTTTTCTACTTATTTCTCCATTACTTTCCTACTAGATTAAACACACAAAGTCAGGTCCCTTGTCCTTTTCGTTATTTCTAGCCTAATGCAGGCAAGAATATTCACTAAGTAGATGAATCAGTGAGTAAACAATTAAAACTGCACAAAAACAGCTATGGTGAGCAAATATGCCTGTAGATAAAAGGTTTGTTCAAGGAAACTATAGCGAAGAAAACATGAGCAGCTCCATTTCAACCTGGAGGCCTCCACTCTGCCGCTGCTTTCTTCACACTCACATCATCCAGACCACCCTGTCCCCATGACACTCTCGACTAACCTGGCCCAGCTACAGCTCTACTAATTTCTCTAATCAATATATATATTCATTGACTTTGCTGAGCCACAGTTTTCTCTGCTGTGCAATGGGACAAGTGGGACCACCCAGTGCAATTATCACACAGCATTGTATTTTACTTTTAAGGAGACTTTGACAGAAGAAAAAAGAACATTGATGCAAATATCCATAGCCTGATACTCCAAGGGTAGAAATGTCCATTTGGTCAAGGGCTAAGAAGAGCCGTGGTGAGATCAGTCCTGATAATTCATGATAGTATGATGCATCCAGTCACCCAAAAACTTTGGGGGATAGAGGCTATGAAATTAATCATTCAAAAAATTACATGTTTTTCTAGTACTGGGGATCATACTCCAGTCCTTATACTTGCAAGGTAGGCATGATACTATTGAGCTAAATCCCTGGCCCAGAAAAAAAAAATAGTTTAAAAAGAACAGTGGTATATTAAGTTTTCCTCAAAAGAAAAAAGTAAAAACAAAAATAATTTAATGTTGAAGTAAACAATAATGTATCAGTCAGCTTTTCATTGCTAGAACAAAATAATCTGACATACAGAAGCTAAAGGAGGAAAGGTTCGGTTGGCTGAGCCATGGTCAGCTGGCTCCAAGACAGAAATGTCACAGCAGAAGGGTATGACAGAGGAAAGCTGGAGACAGTGATAGGATTCACTCTTCAGGGCCAGAACCTCCTGACTACTCCTCC
>PVIR01004732.1:0-66378 GCA_004026965.1 Petromus typicus
TTGGTACATTAAATATACACATCATGATTGCACTCCATAATGGGGATTTGTACCAGTATAAGACACAACTTAATTCTCATTTTTTCCCATAGCCCCACCCACCCTACCACCCCCCCATATATATAAAATTTGTTTCCTTACTTTTTTGTTACAATCTCAACATTGTCCCCTTTCACCTTATTTTACATTGAGCATTTAGGAGTTTTTACTTTTAACTGTTCATTTGATGAGTTACCTTGATTTATTCTTGAATGTTGACCTGTCTTGTGATGAATGGTTCTCCTTTTCTTTGTATAAAAATGCATTATTGGAGCATGTTTGCTAAATTTTTGTATCTAAGTTAATGGGAGGTATTCTGTGTGTGTGTGTGTGTGGATTTTTTTTTTTTTTTTTTTTTTTTTTTTTTTTTTTTTTTTTTTTTTTTTTTTTTTTTTTTTTTTTTTTTTTTTTTTTTTTTTTTTTTTTTTTTTTTTTTTTTTTTTTTTTTTTTTTTTTTTTTTTTTTTTTTTTTTTGTTGTTGTTTGTTTGTTTTGATGCCTTCTGTTTTTTTTTCTATCAAGGCAATACCAGCTCCATAAGTGAATTGAGAAGTAATCCCTTTTGTTTCTGGAAGAGATTGTGTAAAACTGGTATTGTAATTATTTTCATATTTCTTGTATTTAAGATACAAAGCACAAATTACCTTCAGCCCTCAAAAGGTGTTGTTTGGGGTAAAATTTTCTTTCTTTTTTTTTTTTTTTCTTTTAACATAGAACTATTTTAGATTTGCTCATGACTTTTGCAAATGTACTTTATAGTCTACTGTCTTAACAAGTTTCAGATAGCAATGGTAGAATAGATGAGGCAATCACTGCACGAGTACTTTTAGTAGAAAAATATTATCTAAATTAATTAATAATGGACAATGTGAATTCTGAATGAGGAAAATTTGGAAAATAAGTCAATCTGCTTAATTTTTTAGATGTAGAAACAAGGTAGTGAGGAATTGTTGGCTTATTCAAGGTCAGCAGTAAACCAGATTTCAGGTTCCGGTCAGGCCATTAGTCGAGTAAGACAGTGCGGTGGTTTGTACCTAGAGAAGAACATGAGATTACAGGTAGTTTCCAGTACACATGTAGAGATAAGGTCCTTGTGTGTGTGTGTGTGTATGTATGTGTGTGTGTGTATGTTTATACACATGCCACACATATGTATGTTTATATGCATACTCCCCAAATGCTCTTCCCAGGGCACAGAAAATAGTACTCAAGTATTTGTGTAAAAATATAGGGGAAATTCTGCTGTATATTATTAGCAAAGAACCACTGTACAAGTCCTGCATGCAAACTTTTTAACCTATTTCTTTCTTTTGAAAATGGCAATTATGTTAAGTATTAGGAGTTATTTTGATAGAGTAAACCTATGAATAGAGATTTAAAGTTTTAGAAAGCTTAAATATTGGAAATGCCATTAAAATTAATTCCATCCCTTAGTCAGAATGTGAGCTTAAGATTATGAAAACACTTAACTTGATTTATGTGTAGAAGTATCATGTTATTAAATTTAGAGACTCATTACAGAATCAGTTTGAGGAGTATGGAGAACGTGCTAGAATTTGCCCTTTAACTTATGAAAAATATCAATCAAATGATAGTCTAGATCTGGAAAATTATTATAAAATTTCTTGCACCTTTAAAAATGAGTGACACTACTAAATAGCCATTAGTGTGTTATTTCTCTAGACACTGATAATACTTCTCTTCCCTCTGAACTATAAAATCATCTTAGAAAAATCCGCAAAATCTTTTTCAGCAAGTGCTTTGAGGCAGCACTGTTGAAACTCATTGGTACAGTGGTTGATGGTACTGCTGCAGGCAGCATTCATAGTTTTTTGTCAGTTTTATTGAAAGGGTGTCTTATGCCTAACTGGACTCTTCTTTTGTACATTGAAAATAATCATTTTTTTTAACATGATTAAATAGATGATGCTTTACGGGAACCCATTCCTAACAAAACAAACAAAAGGCAGTTAGCCAGACTGCTGGAATTAGGACATTGTTTTTGACAAGGGATGACAGACCACACAACTTGTGGGCCAAATGTGGTTTGGTTTTACATTTTTAAATGATTGAAAAAAAACCTAAAAAAGAATAATATTTTATGAGATGTGAAAATTACATATAATTTTGTTTTTAGTGTCCATAAATAAAGTTTTATTGGAACACAACCCCATGTTCATTCATTTACTGTCTATGGATGCTTTTGTGCTTCATGAACAAAGTTGAGTAGTTGCGACAGACCATATGGCCTGCAGAGCCTAAAATACTTACTGTCTGGACCTCAACTGAAAAAATTTGTCATCCTTTTTAAGATAACAGTGTGGGACGTAAATGATTGCTTTTAGAGTTTTTTGGTGAAGGAAGAAACTTAGTTTGCTCGTATTTTGAACAAGATTCTGAAAAATAATTTAGAAATGGCTATTGTGTGTGTACAGATAAGTAGTAGTAGCAGCCTTTCTTTCATAGACTACAGTTGACATATTGCCAGCATAGTTTGCAGTGTGTTAATTCATGCTATTGCTTCCTTCATTGAGGGAGAGTTCATGGCACTATTACTGATCACAGATGCTAGCCACTTAATTATTTCATCTTTCTTATAGTATATGATAGAGCAGCTTTTCTCAAACATTTGGTCTCAGGACTTCTATAGGCTCTTAAAAGTTAAAAACCTCCAAAGAGCTTTTTGCTTTTTTATTTTTATTTTTTTAATCAGATTATATATACCAGTATTTTTCATATTAAAAATACATTCAGGACATCTTACAATATTTTTTATTTTGAGGCAGGGTCTTGCTTTGTAGTTCAGGATCCTCCTTCCCGAGTGCTGGGATTACAGGCGTGAGCCACCACGCCCAGCACTGTGGTATGTAATACTGATTGCTGCTGGGGTGAGTCTCCACGCCCAGTATGGTATGTGGTTACCGGGGATTGAACCCGGGTCCTTGTGCTTGCAAGACAGGCGCCGGAACCACTGAGCTAACTCCCCGGCCGAAGATTTTTTTTTTTTAAAACAAGATCTCCAGATGTAGTCCATGCTAGCCTTGAACTTGGCAGCAGTCCTCCTGCCTCAGCCTCTCAAGTGCTGGCATTATAGATAATATACTACCACATCAGACCTCATGTCTTTTTATAATCACTCTTAGCTCTGGCACCTCTGATCTGATCTTTGCCCCTATAATTTTTCGTTTTCCATGATATGTGTAAGTGGAACCATATAGTAATAGCCTTTTGAGTCTCTTTTTTACTTAGAGTAATATATTTGCGACTTATCCGTGTTGATACAGCTGTCACTAGTTCATTCCTTGAAATGTTTGATTATCTGTTAATCAGTGGTGGACATGGGGTTATTTTCAGTTTTTGGAAATTATAAAGCTACTCTGTAAAATCACATACAGATTTTTGTATGGAGGTATGTCTTCATATCTTAGGTAAATAAATACCCAAAGATATGATTGCTGGATGTCTGTTTAGCTATAAGAAGCTGTGAAATTGGGCCGGGGAGTTAGCTCAGTGGTTCCGGCGCCTGTCTTGCAAGCGCAAGGACCCGGGTTCGATTCCCCGGTAACCACATAACAATACTGGGTGTGGAGACTCACGCCCAGCAGTAACCAGTACCACATACCACAGTGCCGGGCGTGGTGGCTCACGCCTGTAATCCCAGCACTCGGGAGGCAGAGGCAGGAGATTGCTGTCATGTGAGTTTGAGGCTGAGCTCAGGGCCAGCCTGAACCACAAAGGGAGACCCTGTCTCAAAAAACCTAAAAAAAAAAAAAAAAAAGAAGCTGTGAAATTGTGTTTTCTCAGTATGGTTGGGCAATTTTGCATTTCCACACAAATGTCCCAATTGCTCACATATTTAACAACACTTGCCATTATCAACTGCTTTTATTTTCTTTGGTTAACTATTCTAATTGATATTTCATTGTAGTTTTAGTTTGCTTTTCTGTAATGATTGATAATTTTGACTAATTGTTCATGTAGAAATTTTCTACTCGAATCTCTTCTTTGTTAAAGTATATGATTGGATATTTTGCTCATTTAAAAAATTTTTTAATTATCTTTATTGGTACATTAAATAAACACATCATGATTGCACTCCATAATGGGGATTTATACCAGTATAATACACAACTTAATTCTCATTTTTTCCCATAGCCCTACCCACCCTACCACCCCCCCATATACATAAAATTTGTTTCCTTACTTTTTGTCATAATCTCAACATTTTCTCCCTTCACCCTATTTACATTGAGCATTTTCTATTTCACAATATATAACATACAATGCTAGGACTCATTTACATCTTTATTTTCTCATACCAGAGAAAAGATGCGATATGTACCTATCTGTGCCCTATTTATTTCACTTATGAGGATATCCTCAAGATATGTCCATTTAAGTAGAAATGATTCAAATTTATCATTTTTTATGGTAGAGTGATACTCCATTCTGTAGAAGAACCACAGCTTTTTTATCATTTAAAAATTTGGCAGGGTATTTTCTTATTATTGAGTAGTGAGGGATCTTTTTATATTCTGAATGTCAGTCTTCTTTGTGTTTGAGACAAGATCTCTCAGGTTTTTAAACTTATGGTCTCAGAATCCTCCTGCCTTAACTTGTAGTTGGGACTATAGGTGTACAATGTCATACTTGGGTTCAGCTGTTTTTTAGAAATGTATATGCAAGCATTTTTTTCTGTCCTGTGTACCCCTTCCCCACAGGTGTGAAACAATAGAAATTTTAGTTTATGGAGGTTTGATTTATCTGTTCTTTCTTTTGTAGTTTTATATGTCTTGTATTCTAAGAAATCTTTCCTAACTCAAGATCAAGATGACTTTTCCTGTTTTCTTTTGGAAGCTTTAATAGTTTTACGTTGTATTTTTAGGTCTATGGTATGCTTAGAGTTAATTTTGTTGAATTTTTTTTTTGCATGTTCATATTAGATGTTCATCATCAGCGTCCATCTTCCTTATTGAATTTCTTTGACATCTTTGCTGTATATCACTTGACCATTTAATGTGTAGGTCTATTTCTGAATTTTCTGTTTTGTCTCATTGATGTATGTGTCTGTCTTTTCACTAAGACCCTGTTGTTTTTGTAGCTTAGGACTATAGTCAGCCTTAAAAATCAAGAAGTATGAATTCTTGTTATGTACCTCTTTTTAAGAATTATTTCAGGTATACTGGTTAACTTTGCTTTTGAAAGTAAGACTAGAAATAATTTCTTATTATCTCTAGATAATTTAATTTCTTAAAACTTAGTTGCAGTGTTGAGTTTGATACCATTGGTGAGCTTTTTGTCCTTTACATTAAAATCTGTTGATATGTCTTGTACATTGAATAGATATTTTTATCCATTTTAAACATCACACATAATTAATTTAGAAAATATCAGTTCTGTAAATTGTTGGTACATTTCATTGTTTAGTATTTAAAAGTCACTCAATATTAGCAATGTAACATGCTAATTGTAATAGATATAAGGTTTTCTAAAATTACTATTTTTGCCTGAAAACTCAGATTTCATCATTGGGAATGGATATTGTCAGTTTGCTTTTCTGGACCTCAGAGGTTCATTTGATTTATTTTTGAGAATATGTCTACCAGAAACTCAGTATGAATAGCCACAGTTTGTTTAGTCTATAATTTGATCATAGAAGAACTTTTTCTTGAAGTAACTGTTAAAAACTTTATTATGCAGCAGAATTGTTTGCTTAATTCTTATTTTGTCACACAGAATATTGAGAAGAGATCTACTCACGGGTTGAAATTTCATTGAAGTTAATAATTGCTACTGCTTTTCATCAAGGATGTTCTGAAACGGGCATTTTCTAAAGAAATTTTTTTGAAGGTACTAGGAATCGAACTCAAGACCTTGAGCTTGCCAGGCAGACCATGGTGCCACTGAGTTATATCCTCAGCCTTAGAGAAATCTTAGGATATATGTAGACAATTCAGGTTATTTTGATTATTTTCCAGGGACTGACCTGGAAACATACCCAAGGTTATGACACTAGGAAGACAGTAAATGGTTCACATGTTATGTTGAGAAATAACTCTTAATAGCTAATATATTTACATTAAATGGTTTTATTATTTTATAGGTGCTATACTTGGTAGATCAGAAACTCAGGAGTGTCTTTTCTTTAATGCTAATTGGGAAAGAGACAGAACCAATCAAACTGGTGTGGAACCCTGTTATGGTGACAAAGATAAACGGCGACATTGTTTTGCTACTTGGAAGAATATTTCTGGTTCTATTGAAATAGTGAAACAAGGTTGTTGGCTGGATGATATCAACTGTTATGACAGGTGAGGATATTTTATTGTTTTGATAGTATTGAGTAAGTTTCTTCTTTTTGAGAAAAGATCAATGAATGGACTCTCACATAAAAATTTCTTGCATTTTAAAAATGGAATTATTAACATTATAACATGGCATAATGACAAGATAATGTATTTCAGAATAATAAATATGACATATTTATGTTTTATCCTTGGTATATTTTGAAGAATCTTCCAAGTAGTAAGATCTCTTAACATCATCTCTTTCCTCATATTGTGAGAATTATAACTCATGTGAATTTTAAGGAAAGAGGATTTTAAAAAAATTATTTTAAAAGGGAATATGTCTGTTGAAAACTTTATCTTTAAGGAGAATAAAACTTAATTGTAGTATTTAATTTCTTTTCAGTTTCCTTCTCTATGTACCTGGAAGAAATTGATCTCATTAAATTTTTCTTCTCTTTTTCCTTGCAAAGTAGGCCTTTGTTCTTTATCTCAAGAGACATTTTAACTTGACATTCAGCACGTATCAGAACTAACATACTCCATACAGAAAACTATGCTTTATTTAAAGATCTTGCTTAAGTTGTTCTTTACTGGAAATAAAATACAGTAGTCATGTTATTAATAGCCTGTAATCTGTTGATAAGAAGTCCTGTAGATATTGGATTGATCACTTAATTTGCTCAGGTCATAGGATTTCCACTGTTGCTAGATGGTCAAGGCTGTCAGAAGTAGAAAAGTCCTAGATATCAAACATTCAGGGGTCCAAAAGACAGGCTACCTGCATTGAATGCTAGATTTACCTCTTTAGGAGCCACAAATGATTACCTGGAATCTGTGACTGGTTAGTTGTGATTAATAGCAACATGCATTGAATAGGCCCTGCAAAATGAATTAGGTTTACTTTTATGTCATTAGATATACATTTATATCTAGGTTATACTTTTAAGATTGCTCATTTTCCAGGGATTATTTCTTATATGTACATGATTTAGTGCATTTCTATTTATTAGTCTTTTTATCAGCAGAAGTGGCCATTTAATGATAAGTGCCGTTAGGAAAGGTAAATAGGAAAAAATGAGAAAAAAAATTAGGTTTGGAAATCATCTTTGTTTGAAACTATCTTTTATTTCCCTTCTTTTCTTATCCCTAAACTTCTTTTTCCTTTGAATAAAATCAATTAAAAACCCAATAATAAATTAATAATTTATTAATTATTTGAAATGAGAGATTCCTATTCTTTCTTTCCATAGTATTAAGCTACTATACTCCTTCTGTAAAAACCTAGCATTGTATTGAACTACTCAGGCACTGCTGTCATGGGCAGTGGGCCTCTCCCAGAAGTCTGCAGAGTGTGTTACTCAGTGCAAGTATTTGCCCTTAGAGTGATAATTACCATACTGGCTTTATTCCTGGGAGTTAAATGGTGATATAAAAATATGTGAATTTTGTTCTTATGTTCCCAATTTAATTGGAAAACAAATAATTGGGGTAGTTAGAGAAGTAATAGAAAGGAAAAAAGTTAAGAAATATCAAAGTGTAGAGGAAAAGACAGTGATAAAATAAGAGTGAAATTAGATGGTGAAAAGTAACTGTCTTGAATTAATTAGGCTAAATATTTAATCATGTCTCTCTCCTATAATTAAGGCAAGATTTTAAATATTAATTTAAAAATTTATACATTTTTCATTATAAATTGTTAAAATGTAGCCTGCATTTGTCTTTTTACCTTCTAAGATTAGTTATAGATTATATTTTAAAATTAGATTTTATTAAAACTATCATCTTTCTTAGACTGGGGTTTTAGATTTAGCCCACTGGCACTGTGTGCTTGCCTGATAAGTGAAAGGTCCTGAGTTTGATGCTTGATACTGCAAAAATAAAACAAAACAAAAAAAGCAAAGCAAAGCAAAACAAAACAAAACTGTCATCTCCCTGAATTTCTTAGACTTTTTACTTCATGGTGAAAACATAGTGAACCATCCATCACAAAGGTTCAGTTTATTTGTAAGATGTCTTTAAATTTACCTGTTATTTCCTAGCAATATTTAAAAGTTTGATTAAAAATAAGTATAGTTGGGCTGGGGAATTAGCTCAGTGGTTCCAGCGCCTGTCTTGCAAGCGCAAGGACCCGGGTTCGATCCTCAGTAACCACATACCATACTGGGCATGCAGACTCACGCCCAGCAGCAACCAGTACTACATACCACAGTGCCAGGCGAGGTGGCTCATGCCTGTAATCCCAGCACTCGGGAGGCAGAGACAGGAGTATTGCTGTGACGTGAGTTTGAGGCTGAGCTCAGGGCCAGCCTGAACCACAAAGGGAGACCCTGTCCCCCCGCCCCCCCCCAAAAAAAACCTTAAAAAAAAAAAAAGTATAGTTGTTGATTAGTGGTTAAGGTTTATTCTAGGGGATAAATCCAAATATTTTCAGTTTTATTGCCCTGTACCAAAGGCTGCTTTTTTGCTTTCAAATTCAGCCTATTTCTAAACAGCTTGTTATTAGGTCCTTTATATTTGTCTTTATATATTTGTTCTCTATTTGTTGCTTTGCTTAACATTGTTATTATATTCAAGAAACTCAAGTCTACTACTTTAAAAAATGACATTATTAATTTCCATTTCTAGTTTGGGTATCTGATGTTGAAATGTGTGTGTATCTACATAAGTATGAACATGTGCACAGTTTTATGTGTAGTTTTTAATATTGATGAAATAGAGCTGAATTTCCTGTGATCAGAAAAACTCTGGAAGTACTTCATTGTCTCTATGTATTCCTCTTTGGGCATTCCTAATAATAGAAGAAAAAGATGGTTGCTGTAGATTGCTTGTTAAAAACTGCATTCAAGCAACAGGCTCAGTGAGCTGATGTTATTGTTATGAGGTCAGGTTTTTTTTCTGATGAGATTTAGTAACAGGAGTCTGGCAACATTTTTGGCTTTTAAGAATTGATCACTAGATATTAATAAAAATGTTGAAGTTGGATGTAAATGACATTTTATCTCTAAGAAAAACATGTACTGTATTGTCAGTATGAAATTTATTTTAATTATTTCTCCTCTGTTTGTTCATAGGACTGATTGTATTGAAAAAAAAGACAGCCCTGAAGTATATTTTTGTTGCTGTGAAGGCAACATGTGTAATGAAAAGTTTTCTTATTTTCCAGAGATGGAAGTCACACAGCGTAAGTTCACAGGGAAATATATAGGCTTTCTTGGCTAGTAAATTGAAAAATATAGTACATTTGTGTTGAAAGAATAATTTAGCCCTATTTCTCACATTTCATTTTTCCCCCGAAATTTTACACTATGACAAATTTTGATTATAGAATTTTGTAAACAATATCTGAGTTGTTTTTTCCTCCATTTTTACAGCCACTTCAAATCCAGTTACACCGAAGGCACCATATTACAACATTCTGCTCTATTCCTTGGTGCCACTTATGTTGATTGCGGGGATTGTCATTTGTGCATTTTGGGTGTACAGACATCACAAGATGGCCTACCCTCCTGTGCTTGTTCCAACTCAAGTAAGTCATTGTCCTATAGTTCATATTGTTTTAGACCTTACATTTTAAATAAATTTTACTATATATTCATGATGTTAACAAATTGTTTTCCTTTGGAATAAACTTTTGCATATTTATCATAGTATAGCTAATTTTGTAAATTTATTAATTTGCTATGTCTTAATCTGTTTTCAGACATTGAGGTACAGTAGAATGAGGGGTAGTCTCATTCTTATTTTTCTCTAGAGAATTTTACTTTTATTCCAATACTTTTACACATGGCATGAACCCTCTGCTCCCTGTGAAATAATTAATGATAGAAAAGTGATGAAACCCTTTCTTTTCCATTCTACTCTCCATTTTTAAACTTGATGACTTTTTCAAAACTACTCTCCAAAACATCCTTTTAACCATGAGGATGCACTCAGAAAGATAATAGCATGGAGAAGAGAGGCTTATAGAAGCTTCAGGAACTTATTACCATGTATTTTCTATTTTGTACCATGTAAGATGTATACTAAAGACAAAAACAGTACCATTGATACTCATCCCACTCTAAATATGTCTGAAAATAATTTTCAGTGTGATTGATTAAATTCATTAAATTTTCTTCATTCTCTTATGTAGACAGTTGGCACTGATCCAGGGCTTTACAGGCCCTTCTCATGGAAGTCGTTCATACTGTGCAGGCCCAGGAAAGCCGATGACTTTGATTATGAGTGTTTGAGACTTCTCTAAATTCTAGTGTTTAGAGTGTTTCTTTTACCTCTTAAAATCAGATTATCTTGGCTTTTTGGATCTCTTGATTTATTTTTTTAAATACTGGTAGGATTAATCGTTAAAACTTAATGGAAAAAAAAAATAGAGACCTATTTTATGACCAAAACAACTTCTTCCCTCTAAGCTTTGTTTATGTAACACACTCCTTTCTCAATACTTGCAGCGATCTGTTAGCATTAGATCACTAATCTCCATAATCTTTCGCACATATGTATATGGAGGTAAAATAGCTTGTTCAATAAATTGGATAAACACAATAGTTAATACTGGTTAAATATATTAACTTTGAACACTGTACTCAGATTTGTTAAAAATCATTTCTAAAAGTTTTATAGTAAAAATTTTACTATCTAATGTATGTGCTTTGTTTCAAATGACCATAAGATACACACTTTACCTTCTGTCAGTGGTAGCTTGAAACATTTGTTTTAATACTTAAATTTAGAAGAGTATGTAGTACTGTAACAGTCTCCTGAGTTTACTCTAGATTGTTCATATGATAGAAACAAGCTGGAACCCACATTTAAATAAATATGCTAAGGTTTTTATAGTAGAAATTTTTAAGCAGTGATATAACATTATAGGTAAAACAGTGATTTGTATCTAATACTGATACTAAAATATGGTTACAGAATTTTTACTAAAGCTTGACATCCTACATATCAGACCACTTCACTTAGAAATACTAATTAATTCAAGAAATATTAATTCAATTCAGACTTTAAAAAGGAAAGATATTGTTACTATTCCTAACATGGGATCTTCCATCTTTGTGGATTTTAGGGATTTGTTGCTACTGTTACTCTTACTATACACAAATTATTTAAAAATTGCATTATTGCCTGTAATAAAATTATATAAATTGTGCTAATTTATGGAAAACAAGGAATAAATGTGAAGATTTTGAGACGTAGTAACCCTGGGTGGTTAAGCTTAGTTTTGAAAAATACAAATTTTTGTATTTGTTGGTCCTTTCCTTCTGTCATGAAGTGTGTGGAGAATGGCATTATCAACAGTATGGAGTTTCACTTTGTCATCTCTCGGGTTATGTAGTAGAACGGTTTCATGCTTCTTTTGGGTGAAGGTTTATACAAAAACTCGGTTTCTACAAAACTAAAGCTACCATATTGTTGCAGAGAACTTTGTTTTGTCTTCATTTATAAAACTTATACCAAACATTTACTCAAGATTTTAAGTGCTTTTGTGGTTATATTATGCATAACTGTCTAAATTATATAAGAATCTATAGAATGTGTGTAAATATACACAAAAAACTTACTGCATTTTCAGATGATGATTCTGGATTGTCTTTGGGATTTAAAAATATAATTTCCTGGGCCACAACCCTTAAAATGATGGAATAGAGCCTGTGATAGCATGCGTATGTGCATACATGCATGTGTGCCTGTGTGATGTACTTTTTGAGGCAGGATTTTAGTATGTAATCCAGGCCAGCCATGAACCTGTCATGTAGCTCAGGCTGGCTTTGAACTTGGGATACGACTGGTCCATATTCTGAGTGCTAGGATTACAGTCTGTACCACCCCACCTGGCTGATATGGTGTTTTTTAAAATAAGCTTTCCAGGTGATTCTGGTGACTAGCCCAGTGTGGAAAGCAGTCATTTAATTTTACTTCACAGGACTTTGTATGGAGTGTAATTCCAATTTTATAGATAAAGAAATCGCGAAATAACAAAGCTCAGCTAGAATCTGAATTTAGAGCCCCGTGACACTAAAGCTTCGCTTTCATGATGCTAATTCTGTTCTGCTTCTCTTTTTTAGAGAGGGGATGCTTCTGGTATTTCAGATAATGCAGTTAACAACTTTATGATCTCAGAATATTCCATAGGCTAATTTATTTTTCCACTCTGAGATATTGAAGTTTTTGTAACTTCTGGAGTGAGCAGTAACTTCACCTTGCAGTAACATTTGAAAGGCAGAAGGAAAGCGAGGTCATAGATACATAGAAAAGCATATTCATGTTTTTTTGTTAAAATGTTTTATCATACTCTAGATAGGATTTATGAATTATGTGTGATTAGAGTTTGCAGACAAAATACCTGTGCTTCTGATTTGTTCTGTTAATGCCTGTTAGTTATTCAAGAGTTTTATGAAAGGTAGGAATAGTAGTAGATAAAATAGAGACACTGTCCAGTTAAATCTTAAGGTAATCCCATATCCCAAGTTTAATTGCAGTACTAGTTGGGAATATAGCTTATGGTCTTGCCATGAATTTCTGGATCATTCTCCTTCCAAATCTTTAACTGCTTTAAGATGATGAAAAAAAAAAAAAATCATCATTTGTTTTCTTAGGAAACTTTGCCTCATTCCTTTGATTAATGCTAGTTTGTGAATAAACTGGCCTGTTGAAAAACATAGTTCTTATCTTGGTCAATAAGCTACTTTTGAAAATTAAATGGTAGAATTATTTATCTTAAAGATATTAAATTATTTAGGCTTTTTTTTCTAATTTCATTAGTATTTTTATCTTGAAGTAAGGTAGGGATATAAATACTTTAAAATCTGGTTCTGTTAATTATGGCTCTTAGTAACCAACAAAAAAATTTATTCTAAAAATAAATCTAACACAGTTGAAGGCATAGAACAAGCAGTTTGCTGCTTTTTTAAAATTGAAGTCATTCATATTTCATATGCCTTGAGAACTCATTAAGCGCTGTATTTCTACCACTGTTTACATAGTATCATTTTCTTTCCAGTCATCCTAATGAAAGCCTTGGAAACAATTTCTGTTCTTGCCCTTTTAATTTACCAAGTCCTGTTCATTCAAGACATTATTAGACCTGAGTTGAGATTTATAGATTTTCATCTTCTGTTTCTCTCCCTTCACTTGTACTATCACTAAAATAGCATTTTACGTGTTTGATCATGTTACTTCTGTGCTTAAAAATACTTGAGAGCTCTCACTGCTCATAGCAGAGTTTAGCACATGATATGTAGCCTTCCATTCTCTGCCTTTTGATTCTTTGTTCCTACTACATCTTACACTGTTCATCATATGTATCTAGAAGGTATTACTTGTGTACTGTCCTTGAAGGGATTGGAAAAATAAGGCTCGTGTTATTTTCTGTGATTTAAGTGGACAACCTCAGTTCAGAAGGGCTCATAGTTTGTAATCATGTTTCATTTTCCCACTTGATTGTAAGCCCCTTGAAAACAAAATACTTCACAGCACATTGATGTGTAATAACTGTTCTGTGAGTGCTTTTATGAAACTATGGCATTTCTAAATTTTTTCCATTGTCACAGACTATGGCATCATGTCACTTTGTTACCCAGGTCAGTTTTCCTTTGCCTGTGCTGAAACTGTCTTTCCCACATGGGAAGATGCAGTGAATAAACTGAATGCAAACTGGTTTTTCTGGTGACAGTGAGTCATAAGTATGAGGGCCTCTACTAATAAGAAGTCTTATTGTGGTTAGAGTTAATGTGGTTTCAGTAAAACTTTTTGGCAACCCTTTCAGAATTGTACGTATGCTTAACTTTTCTGCTTATAAGATTTATACTTGTACTGATAAAAATTACAAATTGATAAGAAAATGAACTTCAGGAGCTAGACATGGCCTACCTTTAACAAGACATGAAGCTGAGTTTAAAGGTTACATAATAGCAGTTTGCTATTCCAACATTAGTGCTTTTATGATGACATCAGCCTCTTTAGTTCTTACATCATGACATTTTGTGTAGGTATTGGTTTGATAAAAACTAAGAATTTTCAGATGTTTGGGATCCCTGAGAGTTGGGCATGCAAAATAATTCTACTGACCTTATTATTAAAGTAATAATGGGTTGTCATTTCATCTTATGTCAAATTACTATCACTGAGAAACCCAAGTCATCTGTAAAAATGCCTTGCAGGATCTTCCTCTGGAATATGCATCTCTATATATGCATTCATTTAAAATTAATTTGACACTGGAAGCCTAAGATAATATTCAACTTACAAAAATATACTGCTTCCTTTCTTGGGGAGGGTAAAGAGTAATTAACTTTTATCAATAGTATTTAATGCATTCATCTTTTTTTTTTGAGACAGGGTCTCGCTTTGTGGTTCAGGCTGGCCGTGAGCTCAGCCTCCAACTCACATCACAATCCTCCTGACTCTGCTTCTTGAGTGCTGGGATTACAAGCGTGAGCCACCACGCCCAGCACTGTGGTATGTGGTACTGAGTGCTGGTGGGTGTGAGTCTCCACGCCCAGTATTGTATGTGGTTACCGGGGATTGAACCCGGGTCCTTGCACTTGCAAGACAGGCGCCAGAACCACTGAGCTAAATCCTTGGCCCCCGTTTATATTGTATTTTAAAATGTACATAGAAGCACATTGTGGAGTAGGTTAATTGCTAAGTGATTGGAGTTACTCACACATATCTCACTCTTTTGCTTTTTCTTTAAAACTGTTCCACTTGAATATTAGTTACACATTTAAGCTTATTTTATCAAGACAAATTAGAGAGACAGAGATAGATTTTCTCCTTCTCTTTTTCCTTTCTTTCATCATTTTCCTAAAGCAGTCAGCCTTAATAAGTTGGTACAGAAGTTGCACACATGTGTCTAATCTCATTTGTTTGAGTATATAATTTTATAGATTACAGCATACCATTCCACAACTGGCTTTTTAAGAATTGACATCATACAAAGGATGATCTTTCAGAATCTATTTCAGTTGATTAAAATGATATATTTTTAAGTAAAATTTAGGGCAGTGATACTCAGAAAATAGCAAATATTTTTAGTGAAATTATATACATTTAAGATGAATATTGTGATATATCAATTTAGAATTTGTACATTTCATGGATTTCCAAACAAATTTTAGCATATTTAAAATATGACATAGTGCTGTTATTGTATATTGAACATCTTTTTTCTTTCTTATATTTGCCCAAGAAATAGTAAAGGACTTCTCTATATGGTCTTCATCTGTTTCTCTGTGGTATTTGATTTTTTTTGCATTAATAGATTGAATTACAGCTTCCTTTGACATATACTTTTGATTATGGGAAGAAGTGTCATAAATTATCCATAGACTTTCAGCTTGACAAAACATTACTGTTAGCATGCAGTAGTCTTTAAAAAATGCTCATGTAGGGCCACATTGAGATTGGCTAAAAGTCCCATGGTTAGAAGAAAAAGGAAGGGAGAAAAGGGGAAAAATATGAAGTTTTATCAGTAGCTTAAGACAAAAGCCTCACAATAAAACTAACCAAAGCGCCTTATTTGTAAAAGTGATTTCCACTTAAATATTAAAATCTTGAGTTCAGTTTTCTTTTGACTTGTGCCAAGCTGCATCTGCCAATTTATGAATGGGTCCATTTAGAACAGAGTAAAAGGAATGATTGAAAACACAGTGATTGTTTACATTTATTACAGTAAGACACATCGCCATTAGTCCTCCTCAAAATATTTCCCCTCACTTTGAACACACCCATCTTTCTTGGCACTTTCTGAAGTTCTGGAAGTCCTCTTTTGTGAGTTTATTTACATGGTATAATACAAAAATACAGTGAATGCTGCTGCCAGTGCCAGCCAGTGGAAAGGCAGGCTTGTAAAAACATGGTAGTGTGTCCTCATCCACATTACTTTCTAGACTGGGCACAGGGCAGTCTCTGGCTTTTCTCTAGTCTGAATGGCCATGAAAGGTGAATGTCTTGTATTGAGATAGCCACAACTCTCAACAGCTAAAAACACTCATGGAAGACTTCCAGAACTATGTTAACAGGTGGTAAGACAAACTAATAAAGTCAAAGTTAAACTTGAAAGGAATCATTACTGTTGATATATATGAAATTTAATGTTGAGATTAGTATAATAAAAATATTCGTTCTGAATACTGCATAAAGCACTATCCAAAACACCTTCTACAATGTCAATTCATTTATCTTTCAGTCCCTCCTGAAATACACTGTTTTATGAAGTCCACTTTATAAATAGAAAACTATGATTTTCTATTTATAAACAATCATATTCGTAGGTGAAGTGACTTAATGTCTTCCATAGCAGAGCCTGGGCATGTAATTACATGGATTATTGACCACTATGTGGCTTCTTTAAGTAATTCATAAAGACTGAAATAGGGTAAATAGCTCAGAGGGCGTAGTTTTCTCAAAATAGTTTTTATTGGGGATATATGTAGGTTGGTGGTTAAACAGCCCCGTATCACATCACACTTTATTCATATAGCACATGTTTCTTTTTCTTTTTTTCATTTTGGCCTGTAGAAATGAATGTTCAAGAAAATTTTTTCCATAGTTAGTCATAAGCCTGATGATACAGCACAGGGAGCAGGTGTCCTTTCACCTGCCGCGCTCTAGTTCTTACTGCGTTTCTTCAGGCTTCTCTCTTAAGGGGGACTCCTTTTATGTGACTTCCATTGTTAGCTGGGTACCTCGTTATAGATGCTCAAGGCACTAAATTCCTTTTTAACTGTGTTTAGTGTATAATGACACATTCATGAGTGAAAATCATTGATTAATGTTTCTGCCCCACATCATTGTAAACTTCATGAAAGCCTGGGTAATCAATGCCTGACACAGATAAGACACTCAATAGACATTTTTTGAATGAATGGATGAAGAAGTATTCTTTTTTTCATTTTTTTCTGATCTCTGGCAGTAATTTCTTACATAAGTAAGTGTTAAGAAGCAAATCTCTATTCCAAAAATCTAATTACTAGATATTAATGTTCTGTGTTCTTTTTCACTGTTACAGATATAGTACCTAAATGTACTAAAAATTACATTTTTAAAAATTTTGTGAATCAAAATTATTTATTTCCTATCTGAATATTTCAGTGAATTTATTTTTTGTTTTGATCCTTCTTATCACAATTTATGCATTGAGGCCTGTTGTTGGTGTCTTTTGTGTAGCTTGGGTCATTATACTGGTGTTAAAGTTTCTCTTTTGAGAATTAATATTAAGCAAAGATATACTTTGTTATCTGAGTATTTCAGTGGACTTTTAAAATTCTATCATAACCCTTTTTATTTTGTCACATTCACTAATATCTTGTTTTCACCCACTTACTTAGGATTATTTTATAGTTTATTCTAAGGTTCATTTATGGGGACATACACTGAGCAGAAATACACTTTTTGGTGAGAGGTGAGGATCGCCCTAACTAAGTACAGTGTCATCGTTACTCTGAAAGCACTTGTATTGAAGCAAGATCCAAGTGATCCTTGAGCCTTGTATAGTCAGTTGGCAAGCATTTCTTTCACAGGTAAATTTTCCTCTGGAATATTAATAAGGTATTTTGATCGTAAGATAAACTCAGCCTTTTGGATGAATTGCATAGTCCTGAATCATTACCATCAGAAAGAAACTGAGAAGGGAGCAAAACTCGTTCGCTAACTGTTATAGTTCCTTTCCTCAGCACTATTGTTCTCTGTAGAAATATTGTCTAAATGCTGGAAATTGGGGAATGGAATCATCTATTAGAGAAAGTGTCAACAGTTTTTAACCCTGCCAACAGGATTTCCTTGAAATTTAGTTATTACTCTTGTTTGGGGGTGACAGGAAAAATGAACACCTTCTGTTCTATTAGTATCCGAATGTCCTTGTACTGTGAGAAGTGTGTGTAGACACTCGTCCCAGGGCCCCACCGCTTATCCAGTTGTGCATTTCCTAAAGTTAGTTAGTATTATGCCACAATCATATTTTGAACTGCTCACATACCATAATTTGAGATGTACGTTAAGAAATTTAAATCTTATTTTGTTAAGATTTAATTGTTTCACTTTGATGTATCTGGACAAGTCAGTTAAGAGTAGGCCTGATCTGTTACTGTGTTTTCCCTAATTCTGATGATCTCATTCTTCTGTCCTCGTCTTCTTTATTGGTACTAAGGAGCAAACTTGGAATCTTCTATTTGCAAAGCAAGTGCTGGAACCACTGAGCTAAATCCCAGACCCTGTTATATTTACTTAGCAGTATATTATTTATGCTGCACACATTCACAAAGTCACCAGAAACATTGTTCTGTGCTTCTGCTCTGTTCCATGAGAGGGGAGTAAGGCAATTACTTCACTAGATGTAGGAAATCTAGTGGTTCTTAGGACAGCTGTGAGGAAAGTATGATCTGTTAAGACTTGAGCTTTATGTAATTTCTTCGGGGCCGCTACCTAGTTCTTGTTCAAGGCAATACTGCCATCTGGTGTTCAGGAGCTGGTTCCAGCTGTTTTCTTCCTCGGATAAATCACTGAGAATTTATAGACTCTAGAACCTTTAAAAAAATAAATATTTAAGACATAGTTTAGTTTAGTTTCTGTCTTGCAGCCCATTGGATCAGGTAACTTGCCATTCTTCTAGGGTCAACATTCTGATTAGTTCTCATCTAATAACTAATACCCAAAAGAATTTTGTGTGTGTATGTGTGTGTTTAATTTCTATATTACTTTCCTCTATAAGGAAAGTGCTCTCAATTCTCATTTTAAAAATACAATACATTAATCACTGCCAATCCTTTAAAAGTTGAATCATTATTCTCTTTCCTTTACTTTGTAACTATTTGTCATTTTTCATTTCATTCTGAATATGAATCATAATTTCTTTTGCCTGTGTTTTTTTCTTCACAAGCATGCCTTTCATATAATGATAGAGGTAAGATGCATTGATGTTCGTTTTATGGTTGTGGGATTTTTTTGTGGATGCCTATTGAACATTTTGTCCTTAGATTTTTGTCATTATTGTCGCTTTACTATACATCCTTCATAGTTGATACACATTTATATTATAAAGGCTCCTCCCACTACTCTCAATATAAAAATGATAGATTTGACAAAGTAACAGTTTTTGATTTTAAATGATTGTTAACGTTTATAAAGTTACCTAAGGTAGAATGTGGAAACATCTATGTTAGCAGATTTGAAAACACCTAATTACTCTGTTGGCATTAAAAACCTCGTATTGGTTTATTTTTATACTGTATAGTAAATTTAAATGTGAGCATATGCTTATATTTAACAGGACTAACTTTCTGGTACAACTCATTATCTTTTAATCTGAAAGCTGTATTTTCAGATAGTTTTATCTTAAGCACTTATGGTAGATGAACTAGTTGTAAAGTAAACTTTTGATGATCTTTTGTTATCTGGAAGTTTTAAGAGTATACAGTAAGATTAGACTTCACGTTAAAATGGAAGATTTGGGAATAGGTGAAAAAAAAAAAACAAAGATAACTTTTGAGCTCCTCACCTTTAAAGACTTTGGATAGGATTATAGAGGTGCTTTTTCTAATAACTGTAGCTTCAACATGTCTTTTCAGCATGGTGCCCTAAGAAGAAATATAATCAGAGCTATTTCTAACACGTAACTTTTTGGTTTCACAAAATAGTGTGGATATTGTAAGAGAAATGGAGATTTATGAAGTTTTCGGGAGTTCTATTCCTTCCTCCGAATCATTTTTGTGTGTGGCAGTGGAAAGCTATATTTTGTGGATGACATCAGAATGTTGCTACCATTATGAGGTTTACATTTGCATCTGTCTCTCGAAAGGTTCATACAATTTAAGTATAAATCTTTATTTCTAGAAACAAATATTAAAGGGGTTTTCTGTGGGTAAATTACTGCAATGATGCAAATAAACTGAAAAACATTTCTAGTCTATTTTGATTATAGAATAAGTAAAATCTAAATATTCGACACTTGAAATTTCATTGTACTGACTTCATTGAAGAAACAGGCAAATATATGTTGTTAGGGTTCTAGATTTTACAGTCTTTGTTGTACAATTACTCATTTTGAGCCACATTTTAGATTTAAAAACACATTTTTAAATGTTTTGACACTTTATAAGAATATGCCTTTGTAGACTTTCTCTTGCTCTTTGAAAATTAGCTAGTGTTGTTTCTAAGCTTTTTTTCATTTTAAACTAATTTTGACAACAGTATGTTTGCTTGCCGTTAAGATATAATGTTGAATAGAATTGTAGTGTTAGAAAGGTGATCTCAGATTCTTCTGAAATAATAGTAACTTAGAAATTTGTTGAGCAGAGCCTTACAGAGTTGACAATCTTCATGTTTATGCATTTGGAAGACATTTAGACATTTATCAAATTTTCTTAAACATAGACAGTGAAAATTATTGTATATTTCATAGATTTAAAGTTGGTGTTTTCCTAAAATTGTATTTTCAACTGCTGACATTTTAAAATTTGGATGAAATAGTCTAAATCTTGTTCGATAGATTAAGTCATATCTATGTGGTTGGTACCTTTTAGAAGAGAACAGACTACATGTATATTGTCAGCATATACAGTATCAACTTATATAAAACTTGTTAAACATTTCAGTGTTTCTCTTTAGTCAGATTACTCCCCTCCCTGAGTATTTTCCCTCTTCAGTTTTTAGCTGTTACGTGTTTACTTTAGTTTTGACATTCCTTTTTAAAAAATATTATCTGTAGCATTTTCTGTTTGGTTTAATTATTCCTTTATGCATTTACCCAGTAATACTTGGACCTGCTTTTACTTCTGGGAAAACTTTTTTCCCTAGTCTCCACATTCAAAGAAGCAGCCTGCTCTTATCATTAAAGTCTTATTGCAGGTAGAGATGATCAGTTGAAGAATGAGGGACGGAGGTACATTTCATTGACACTGTCCAGAGATCCTCCCCATTCCTGGTCCCCTAGTCATACTTAAGAGCCAGTCCTTTCTATGAATGAGGTTTATAGCCGACCTTGTTAACCTGTCACTATGCTAGACAGAAGCATTCCAGCTTCACTAAACTTTCATGTTTTGAATGTGCGAAATAAAAACAACTTTCATAGGTGCTTTAAATATCTGTATTTGGAATGAATCACAGAAATCTTCTATTTATCTTGCTGTTTTCAATGGGAATTGGCAGGCCATTGTATAAAGATTACTTTAGAAGAAGTTGCATCATTTTCCTATTTAACATGTAGCAATTTTCTCCTGTCGAAGGTCTTTCTAATGTTGGCTGTATACCTCTAACTGCTGTGTGGTACCAGTGAACTAAAAGATGCTTACGCATTGATAGCCTGTGAGGCATTAGAAGAAGGTATAAAAAGAACAGCAGCATGACATGTATTCATCTTTGGTGACTTACTGTTTCCAAGTGTCAGAGATGCTGGCTATTGCTGTCATACCTGTTCCTCTCCACCTCATAATACCTGTTGTGCGGCCCTGGAAATAATTGTTTTGCTTTCCTCTGGGAGCTTCCAGAAGGTTTCCTGTACTTTGCTATAGGTGAATCCAGTGAATTGGTAGAATGCTTTCAGTGCAGGGCTGCTGCCATACTGCTTTGTGCAGGGAGAATCTCCTTACTCCTGTTCATAGCTATTTGCTCTACTAACTTTAATAATAGTGTATTTCTCTTTCACTTATTATAGTTTATTATCCACACTGATCAATACTTTTTGTTATTTTTATTTATATTTTCTTGGTCTGCTTTAAAACAAATAATTTTTATCATTTTTATTATTTGGGGGAAATAATTATAAACAAAGGAATGAATTGTTAATATGTTGACAGATGAGAAGAAACAATTTGATTATCATATTTTTTATGTGCTTTCGTATTTTATAGACCTATCTATAATATGTTTGATACCTGAGTTTCTGAGATTAATGAAGAAAATACTGAAATTAAAAGCTTTCGGATTTTGAGCTATTCCTTAAGACATAGCCACAGTGTCCTCTTTGTAGTGTCTTTCAAATCCTCATCCTTAAACAAAGCATAAATCAGAGGAAATCAATGAAATATTGTTTGGAGTGCTTAAAGTTCACAGAAAATCTTAAGGGGAAAAATTAATGTAACTGAATAAAAATGATATTTTCCCCCCCGTCCTGTACATAAATAATAGTAGCACTGAGTGTTAGTATGAAAACTCTTAAATCATGTTGCCTGCCTGTGATCACTGAAGATAATCAGTAATGCTTGGGAAACTCAAGTTTGGCAAGATTATAGTTAATATCACCTATATGGGTTTACTGTTTCTGTCAGTTGATTCTTTAGCATACTCACTTTTTTCCCCCTCATTTTCAGAATTGATAAATTTCATGTTCTTCTTATTTACAGTATTATTATTATTATTATTATTATTATTTACCTGTAGGACCCAGGACCACCCCCACCTTCTCCATTACTAGGTTTGAAGCCACTGCAGTTACTGGAAGTGAAGGCAAGGGGAAGATTTGGTTGTGTCTGGAAAGCCCAATTGCTCAATGAATATGTGGCTGTCAAAATATTTCCAATACAGGTATGTTTATTGCAGTTGCCTAGTCTACATTTATATTTGGAAAGCTGTAACTTGCAAGGCCATTATACACAGAAACAGTATGAAAGCACTAGCCACATATTCCAGAATGGTTTCTGTGATACTGGCGAAGGAGTTAGCCCTTGCGGTCTACCTTCACTACCTCCTTGATATTGGCTGTGAATCTCAGACTTGTTTTTCATAAGGCAGTGTGTCATTATAGTTGATTGTTTAACCTAAAATAGAATTCACACTTAAGTGTTTCAAAAAGTAAAGTACCTTTTACTACACCTGTGAAGTTTAGAGTGGTGGAGTTACCATAAATGAATGTATAGATGATGTTTTGCCAGTAAAAATTCTATAGAAATGCTAAGTTGAGGATTTTAGTTAGAAAATAAAAATGAAGTATTTGGTTAAATTTTAATATTCTTTTGAGATAATGATCAGCGAAAGCAAACAGAAGAGTGAAAGAGTAGTGTGCTTTGTTCAAGAACTGATATTTGGAGGTACACTACCAGACTGTTTGTTTTCATACTTGTTGTGAATGCTTCTGTAAATATTTCAGTTTTTGTTTAATTTTTGAAAGTAGTTGATTAAGACTTCAAATGGTTGACTTACCATTGCATTGTTTTTCTTTGAAAAGCTACTGGACTTCTCATAAAACTCTGATCAAACCACCTCTTTGCTGTTCTTCAGTTTTGTTTTGTTCCACCGATGGTATAGATTTGGTAATAGCATCTTCCATTTCTCTTGCTTATTTGCCCCTGTGCTTAATGGTATCCATGATAGTGAAGCCTTGGCTACATATAGTGATACAGGCTTTACTACTGTACCTAAACATCAAGTCCGCCTTACTCCAAAGTTACATACAACCAGTTTTTTAGGTCTTATTATTTGATTTTAGCCTTCTTATCTCTTCTAAAGCCTATGTGAAAAAATTTACTTTTACTCTTTTTGGTAGCAGTGCTGATTCTGCATATTACGGTTAAGTTCTCTGAAAGAATATATTGTGTTTGGTCAAGATTCATACATAATATCAACAAAGTTATTTCAGTTTGTTAGAAATCTTAAAAATTCGGGGGGAAAAGCATTTGGATGTAACATAAGAGTAACAAGAATAATAGTGAAGACTTCATTGAATGCTTCTATTCTGTTGGGGAAGAGTACATATATTACCCATGCAACATCAAGTACAGCATCTCTGTGTGAGAGATACTACAGTCCCTGTTTTATTTAATTAAGAAACTAATTATTGACTAGTAAGAGAGCCAGGATTCAAACTTAGTTTTGATCCAGAGGTTCCTAGCCATTATGCAGAATCTTGCCACATTTAATATACTTTCATCATGAAAAGAAGTTAATCTTTTTTAAAGTAGATATCTAGTAGGCATGACTGCTTGCAGGTTAGAATGAATTTGTGGTAGTTTTAAAAGGACATAGATATTAAATCTTTGAAAAAGTTGTTTGCTGTTTAGTCATTCTAGCCAATCATTATGAGTAGGAACATAAGTAACATCACATCATGGTGAAACTCCATTATGATGCTTGAAAGCAGAATTTGTTGCCATTATAAGATGTAGAAGTAGGGCACTATTTTTTTTTTTTTTTTTTTTTTTAAAGACAGGGTCTTGCTTTGTAGTTCAGGCTGGCCCTGAGAGCTCAGCCTCAAACTCACATCACAGCAATCCTCCTGCCTCTGCTGGGATTATAGGCATGAGCCACCACGCCCGGCACTGTGGCATGTAGTACTGATTGCTGCTGGGCGTGAGTCTCCATGCCCAGGATTGTATGTGGTTATGGGAACCAAACCCAGACCCTTGTGCCTGCAAGACAGGCGCCAGAACCACTGAGCTAAATCCCTAGCCCGAAGTGCAGTACTTTTGGTGAGCACTTGTGTTCATAAACTAGAAACACAGAAAAGTATGTGTAGAGGAAATGAGATGATAGGGTATTTAGTTTGAAACTCTTACATATTGGAGCTTTCTCTAATACCAGGAAAAAACCAGGACAAAAAAAAGATCTTTTATATATTTAGCTTTCTTCCTTTTTTTTAAACTTTAGGACTTGACCAATCTAGACATGGTTTATTTCCCTATATTCTTGTATTCATACTATTCTTTCATTTTACCTCCAGGACAAACAGTCATGGCAAAATGAATATGAAGTGTATAGCTTGCCTGGAATGAAGCATGAGAACATATTACAGTTTATTGGTGCAGAAAAACGAGGCACCAGTGTTGATGTGGATCTTTGGCTAATTACAGCATTTCATGAAAAGGTAAAATTAGTTAACTCTTTCATTTAGTCAGACTAAATGATATTTAGACTACCTCCTTGATATTGGCTGTGAATCTCAGACTTGTTTTTCATGAGGCAGTGTGTCAGTATAGTTGATTGTTTAACCTAAAATAGAATTCACACTTAAGTGTTTCAAAAAGTAATTTTTTTACTAAAGAGTAAAGGCAGCAACGTTTTTCTGTAACTGTCTACTCATACTGATCTTTTGCCTCTGATTTCCTGTTCTATCATTATCTTTTGCAGTTACTGGGTATAAATGATACTTAGTAATTTTTATTTATTAAGTGTATGTGACCTTTTTGATTTCATGAACCATTTCTCAAGCCAGAATTTTGTGTCTTACAGCTCTTAAATAAATCCAGCCTAGCGACAAACTCAGAATCAAGAAATTTATGTGATCTTTAAACTGTCAGTACCGTGTAGGATAATAAACATAATTGCTAGTTTTTCCTTGATTTTTCAACACACTGGTATTTTATCCTCAATTTTTCAACTCTAGTAGTTGTTTGAAACTAGTATTAGTTTTAGAATTATTTGAAACTAGTGTTAGTTTCATTAAAATGTATTTTTGATGATTATATGAAAACAGTAATCTCTAAAATCAAGGTAACTTATATTAGCAGTTGCTTCTATCTTGTGTTATTCTAGTTCTATCATATAGCATCTTTATAACCAGTATATTTAGTATATCTTTCCAGTACATTGGTCAAAAATGAATCTTTTCTGGAACTTCAGGATTTCCACTAGTCATTTTTTTTTTCACTTACTGTTTAAAGTACAAGAAATTGACTGTTTTTCTAACTAACCTTTAAAGACCACTGCTTTTTCTTTGTGGTTAAATATTTATTAATGTGAATTGGAAAGAGCTGGATGTGGTGGCTCACACCTATAATCCTAGCACTCGGGAGGCAGAGGCAGGAAGATTGCCATGAATTTGAGACTTGCCTGGGCTCCAGAGCGAGCTCAGGGCCAGCCTGAAGTACAAAGCCAGACCCTGTCTCAAAAACTTTTTTAAAAAGAGTGAATTTGAAGGAAATTTCAACCATCCCAGTTTTGGATATTATTATGAGAGATATAGTATGTTGCCTTTTATAATTTATGTAAATATATTCTATATACATATGGTTTTTGTCAAGAGCTTAAGGTTTTCCTTTTTTAACTTGCTCTTTTCTATAGGGTTCACTGTCAGACTTTCTTAAGGCTAATGTGGTCTCTTGGAATGAACTGTGCCATATTGCAGAAACTATGGCTAGAGGACTGGCCTATTTACATGAGGATATACCTGGCCTAAAAGATGGCCACAAACCCGCAATATCTCACAGGTAGAGCAAAATTTATGTTATTTCCCGTATAATTTAAAACACATTTCTTATTTAAATTTTAATTATTTAGGTAAAATTTATTTTCTCCTGAGCTGTTTAATCATGCTCTAGGAAGCAGATAATTTTCATTTGTTTTCTTAAATTATCTTTGAGATTGGAGTATTAGAGAAAATGTATATGTTAATAGCATTAGTAAAATTTAACTATCTCCTTATGCTTTAATTTCTCATTTCTAAAAGTATTGACAATGAAAAGTATATTTTCTTTAGCTGGAAGACAAAGAAATTTTTAGTTCAAAATGTCATTTATATACAGGTGATTATGAAAGGGTACAAGGAGATATATAGGTAAGAAGAAATCTTGAATATTTTCTTTGTTTTGTGAATGACCATATATTCTTTCCTTGAGCTGAGCTAGGGAGAAATATTAAACAGTTGTCTAATAAAGAAATAGTATCTAGATTTCAACAGTTGTTATATACACAAAAGGAAATGTATTCCTCAAACATGGATGTAGTTTACTGTGTATTTAACTTCCTTGAGAAAGGGGTTCTATTTGTCAATTTTGTATTTTTTCCAAAGGTAGTTATTTTACATGTAGGCATTAACAGATTCATTTAGCAAGTACTTAGTTGAGTATTACAGAATAGTTTTATGTTGTTGGCATTAGTCTCAAAATACATCATATATGTAGATTCTCAATCCTCCCTCTTCCCATTTATTCCTACCTTCTTTCTGCATGCAGTCTGTCTTCTAATCGGAAACTAATCCTTTGGACTCCACCCAACCCCACCCCCTGCCTAAATAAATAAATATATAAATAAATGGCTATTAGGAATGGGTCCCTGAAGATATTTTGAGTCTGAAAGTGGTTTTGGAGCATTTCTGTTTTCCTCTCCCTCCTTCATCACATTCTTGATCCATGTGACTGTATACAGAAATGTAACCAAGGGTCAGGGTCTGGTTGTTTTAGTTGGTGTATAGTAATCTCGAAGATAAACTAGTTTAGACAAGTGTGTAGAAGATGGACTCTTACTGCTTGAAGCTGTTATTCTTTTCAGAACACCAGGATATAGCTTGAGTAATATATGTGCAAAGTAAAAACTTTATATGTGTTATATATTGCTGGAAATAATTCTTTGCAACCAAAATGAATATAAGAATCTCTACAGTAAGGGACTATTTAAAAATGTGCTCTGTGCCAGTAGACAGAAGACACCAAGTCAGGTATTTTAAAAAGATTTTTAGTTTTTTTTTTTTAATTTCAGTTTCTATGGGAGTTTTAAATATAAAATCTGAAGTGCTTTTATCTTAAAAGACAGCAATTTTATGATTGCTGTGTAGGAATGACATAGATAATGTGTATTGGGATTGGCAAAAATAATGTATTTTTGGAGTGGCAGTTCTTCATAAAACTGCTTTATGGAGAGAGTCAGTCTTATTGTCTGTGTTATAAATAGGAGTTTGTCACTCTACTTTTGGGTTCTACTTAAGCTTTTTTCTCTTCTGTCTGTATTTCATATTTTAAAATAACTTAGAGCATATTCTCTTTCCACTTTAAAGTTTTTTGAAAGGTAATTTGTTTAAATTTAATTTGAGTACTTTATCTTTCTATTTACAAGGGACATCAAAAGTAAAAATGTGTTGCTGAAAAACAATCTGACAGCTTGTATTGCTGACTTCGGGTTGGCATTAAAGTTTGAGGCTGGCAAGTCTGCAGGTGATACCCATGGACAGGTAAGGATGATAATAAGATGTAAGCTCTCATATTCACTTTTACACATTTTTATCTTTTTTGAGTTCATCAGTACACTTTAGGTATACATTTTGACCACATTCATCATTGAGAATTTTTACCTGTAAATGAGCTCTCATTTTTTCTTTCTTTTTTTAAGACAGGGTCTTGCATTGTAGTTCAGGCTGGCCCTGAGCCCAGCCTCCAACTCCCAAGTGCTGGGACTATAGGCATGAGCCACCATGCCTGGCACTGTGGTTATGTGGTACTGATTGCTGCTGAGCGTGAGTCTCCACGCCTAGTATTATTGTATGTGGTTACTGGGGAACAAACCTGGGCCCTTGTGCTTGCAAGACAGGCACCAGAACCCCTGAGCTAAATCCCCATCCCAAGTTCTCATATTTTAATAGACTGGCATATCAGAAATGAATCAATCTGAAATTGTGAGGATAGTAATTATTAATAAGCATCTACTCAAGAGTCATAGTTTATATTTTCTGCTAAAGTTAACATTTCAAAGTAAATACCCACTTCCCAAAACAGCTTGTAGATATTATGGGATTCTTTTAAAAAAAAAAATCACAGAATTTTCCATCTTTCAGTAGCCTCATTCTTGGGAAGTTCTTAATGTTCATTCAACAGTTGTAACTTGTTGATGTTTTCTTCAAGAGGAGTTGGAAGCATCATCAGTCACTGTTTTAGCTACAGTGTATTAAATTAAAAACAATTAGTTTCTTGCTTCTGGCTCTTTACTGCTTTATTAAGTCTTTTAATTAGCTTAATGGCTTTTTTTCTGATTATCTTCAGAATTTAGTGTCCTAGAAAAGGCCTGAGTGAGGTATCTAACTCTTAGGTCCACTCAGAGATTTCACGAATGGGGAACCTTTATGGAAACCCAAAAAGAAAAAGATTACCTTTTTATTTTATTCTAGCAAAGGTTTTGATCAATAAAACTTTTTTTTAAATCTTTATTGGTACATTAAATATACACATCATGATTACACTCCATAATGGGGATTTGTACCAGTATAAGACACATCTTAATTCTCATTTTTTCCCCTAGCCCTACCCACCCACCACCCCCCCATATACATAAAATTTGTTTCCTTACTTTTTTGTTACAATCTCAACATTTTCCCCCTTCACCCTATTTTACATTGAGCATTTTCTATGTCACAATCTATAACATACAGTGCTAGGACTCATTTACATCTTTATTTTCTCATACCAGAGAAAAGATGCGATATGTACCTATCTGTGCCTTATTTATTTCACTTATGAGGATATCCTCAAGGTATGTCCATTTTTGATTAATAAAACCAGTTTGATTCAGAAAGCTCACATTCCTACAGAACTTTGGCTCACTGGCTTTGGCCTGATTGATTCCTCTCTTCAGAGTCATGCAATCTAATCAGGTAATGCCCAGCTTGCTTTTTCCCCAGGATATCCTTTTGCTCCCCAGAACACAGTTGCAAATAATTATGACAAGATGAATTTTGGCAAGACTGACTAGCAGTATAAGAATTTAGTTTAGGTTCATGGTGAGCAGTCACAGAGCTCTAGAAAAGTCAACACCAAATCTGTTTACAAACGGAGGCAGTTTGTTGAGAGTACTGCCAAGGTGGAGACTGGTAGACAGCTGAGGCACGAACTTTGGCACTTGGGAAGACAAACTTCTGCACATCTACCTTGTTAGCTGCTCTTCCTTTTTTTGAGAAAAAATACTGACACTCATTCATGTCATCTTTTAACACCCTTTTATATAGATAGGTAAAAATAACATTGGCTCCTTCACTTTAGGTTTCATGGGCCAGAACGTTTCAAAACTGGAGGTGTGTGCTTGTTATTGCCCATTTTATATATTGCAGACAAAGAACCCTTGAAAAAAAAAAAATCTTCTTGCCTTCTATTATCAAAGACAAGTCATTTCAGACTGAGAAAGTAGATAAGCCATAAAAAAGGTACTTTGGATAGCCTACATTTAAGAGAAAAGTGGTCCTTAAGAAAATACACAGTAAATTAAAATTCATAGTAAAGCATTTTTCTTTCTTAGTATTCTTATGTAAATTAAAAATTTAAACTTCAGAGTTAATACCAATCTGTCCTTATTTTCTTTTTAAAATTTTATATATTTTTTCTTCTTTTTGGGGGCATATAATTACTTAATTTCAAATCTTGAGCTCATAGTAATAGCAAAGATGCAGCTTTTTGGATATCAAAGCTGTACCATAAGTCTGCTGAAATCAAGTATGTATTTGTGATCTATCTAGATATCTCACAAAAAAATTTTTAAGCATTCATGTAAGAGTGTTGTCAAGTACCAGCCAAAGCTAGATGTAATAACTTAATTACCACAGTTACAGTGCTAAGATATGCCAACTTGTGAGGATAGATTGATAAAGGAATAACTCTAAGAACAACTAATGAGTAAATTAACACATAGTTTATCCTATAAAAATATAACTTTTTACTTATCCATACAGTACTTGACTAATTCCTGTACAATATCTTAAAATTAGTGAAGCCCTCAAAAAAGAAGTTTTTAAAGGATATATTTGAAATACTGTGCAAAAGTACAATTGAAAAGCATGCTGTTTTCTCCACCCTATTCTCCTAGCACTCAATGTCAAGTTCCACTTGTGTATGTGTGAAAGGGCTGATTATAAGCTCTTGTAGCATAATGTTGGTATTTTTAAGTGTACCAGAAGTAATCTTACTGATTATACTTTACAGCTTGATGGTCATAATTCACTCCTCTTACCCTGAAAATAGACCATATTTGGCTTTGATTCATTTTATAAAATCAAAAAATGTTAGTTCATAAATTTAATGAATAAGTATTTCTTGCTTTCAAAATCTCTTTCAGGTTGGTACTCGGAGATATATGGCCCCAGAGGTATTAGAGGGTGCTATAAACTTCCAAAGGGATGCATTTTTGAGGATAGACATGTACGCCATGGGATTAGTTCTATGGGAACTGGCTTCTCGCTGTACTGCTGCAGATGGTAAGGAAAAAGTACTTTTTAAAAATGTATATATGTGGGCTGGCGATCTAGCTCAGTGATTCCAGTGCCTGTCTTGCAAGTGCAAGGGCCCAGTTAGATCTCTGGTAACCACGTACAACAATACTGGGCGTGGAGACTCACGTAAGAACCACATACCACAGTGCTGGATGTGGTGGCTCACACCTGTAATCCCAGCACTTGAGAGGCAGAATTGCTGTGAGTTGAAGGCTGAGCTCAGGACCATCCTGAACTACAAAATGAGATCCTGTCTCAAAACAACAACAACAAAAATGTATATATGCTACAGTTATTAGGAGATTATATTCAAAGGTAATAATGTCCAGTTTCTTTGTAAAAGACTTCAAGAGGTGGTAGAGAATTCAGAAGAGGCAGAGGAGCAGAGAGGAAAGGAACTAATATGTATAAATCCATTACCACTGTTCTACATTTGGCTGGAGACTTCACATATCTTTAGTTTATTCCTTTTTTTGGAGATAGTTATTACTTCAGTTTTACAGATAAAGAGATTGAAACTCAGAAGTTTAGTAGCTTGCCTAAAGCCAGTTAATGGTGAAAATATATTTCTCACTCATCTAGGGGAGGGCTGCTGTTTGTTTACATCATGTCAATTTATGAGGAGTAAGAAGGGCTTTGCCTTCTAAGATTGCTGGGCTAAGTATGTTCAGCATTTGGGAAAAATTACTTTTAGGGCAGAGAGATTATCAGAAAAGTTTTTTTTGTTTGTTTGTTTGTTTTAGTTTTTTAGTTTTCTCACTTTGTAGTTCAGACTGGTCTTGAACTCAGCAATCCTTCTGCCTCTGCCTCCCGAGGGCTGGAATTACAGGCGTGAGCCACCATCCCCAGCACTGTTGTACATGGTACTGATTGCTAGTGAGCGTGAGTCACCATGCCCAGTATTGTTGTATGTGGTTACTGGGGATTGAATCCTGGCCCTTGAGCTTTCAAGGCAGGCATCAGAACCACTAAGCTAAATCCCTGGACCCCCATCAGGAAAATTTTTATGAAAAAAAAAATAGATGTTGATTTTTCTTAAATGCTTTGTATGTGCTATGGTATACCCAGAGTTTTAAGTCAGAAATTGGGGGCAAAAGGGACAGTGTGAAAAGTGAGTACTTTTAAATTTATTGGTGGCTGTTTACTGATAGATAAATCCAATTCATTTCAAACCTCTGATGTTCATGCTGGACCCCTGAGATTCTGTTAAAATCAAGATTCTCACTTAGTAGTTTGGGTTGAAACCCAAGAGTCTACAGTTTTTTACAAGCTACTAATTGATGCCAGTACAGGAGTTGAATAGGCACTTAAGAGTGTCAGTACTCTTAGGCAGAGACTGTTCAGTCATCAAAGTTCTTATGTTTGCAAAGGATTAATTACATCTCCTGATTGATTATCCAGGAGTATTTGATGCATTTCAAGGCCTTGCATGCGTCTTAAGTCTATGTGTACAATACATCTGGTCAGTTAAATTGCTTGCTAGTGATCCATTTTTGTCAAGGTGAAAGCACAGATTTCATGGATTCAAAATTTCCAAGTCTACAAGGTAAAAGCTGTGTGCTTTGTGCAAAATTCTGTAACTTTCTGAGCTTCATGCTATCTTCCCTTTGTAAAGAATAATACATGTAAAGTTCCTGGTCAGGATTAGTGCTTGTCAAATACTAGTTATTATTAAATCCTAAATACATTTTCCTGTTTGAGTATGGGGGAAAAAAAGGAATTATTTATGTTGTTGAATACATTTTACCTTAGAAGGACATTCTGACTTGTTGAAAACCCTAATAGAGATTGTGTGATTTTTAAAAATAAACAAATATACTTAGAATAGTTTCTGTGAGAAGGCAAGAGGTATGACTTGGAACCACATCAATTCCTTAAGTGGGCTGTAATATGTTGAACCCAGTCTTCAGAGATAGAAACAACACTATTAACATTCTAATCTTAATTGCAAAGTAGTATCAGTTACTTTGAGAAGAATATTATATTCTTGATTTGCAAGTATCAGTTGTTCCCTGTGTCCTGTATCCAAATGGATCCAAGTGATCCTAGTACAGTAGATAAGAAAGCCTCCTAAACAGTCTTAACAGTGTTTTGTGCTGAGCCACAAACCCTTTGAACCCTTGTATGGTCCAGTCACACTGTGTCTTAAGTGTAACCAAGCCTCTTTCTTGCCCTTATAGCTCATAAACTTTGACAAAAGCGAAACAGTATATTTTAGAAAGTTTATACCAGTTTGGAAGTCAGGAAGATTTTAATTAAAATGACTTTTTTCCTTTTTTACATTTCAGGACCTGTAGATGAGTACATGTTGCCATTTGAAGAGGAAATTGGCCAGCATCCATCTCTTGAAGACATGCAGGAAGTTGTTGTGCATAAAAAAAAGAGGCCTGTTTTAAGAGATTATTGGCAGAAGCATGCTGTAAGTTATACAGTTAGTTTTGCATTTGAAATTCTAATAAAACATTTTTTAGAGGAATGACTCATTCTCTGCACACTTCTCTTCTGGAAAGGTGATTCTTCACACAGGTTATTCTATACAAGTGCTAGAGGCAGCATTAGGACTTTGTGTACCCACTAGGAGGGAGAGTGTGAAGCTATGGACCCTTGCAAGGCTTGATGGTCCTTTGCAGATTGGTGTCTGGTTTGGAAAGTTTTCTATAGAAAGAAATGCCTAGTGCTGAGCCTTTGGATAGTCAGGTGGCCTTGCGGATCATTTTCCAACATGATGCCATTTTTAAACTTACTAGGCTTCGGTTTTTTTTTTCTCTTCCAGGGAAATTTGCTTTAGCCTTTTGAATTTGGCTTAGAAGACTATGGTGTTTTTATGAATGCTTTAAAATTAGAGCCTAGAGGATGGTATATTGTCCTTGTAGTTTTGGTCTAATTATAATTAGAAACATGGATAAGATCAGATAGTGAATCCTAGAAGATGGCTGTCTAATCCTGTTTTTAGTAGTAAGATAGAAAAGGCAATCTTAAGTAAGACTGAGAAAGTGGTAACTTCCATTAGCTTTGGTTTTGGTTCTAGTTCAAGGTTTACCTGAAATACTTGTTTATGAACAATGCGTACGCATTTTTGGAATTAAAATATCCTGTTGCAACCATTTCTAGTACATTAAAAAATATATTATCTTTTGTGCTTTTCTTCATAGTCTTGAATGATACTCAAGGTGAATGTTGACACATAAGTGAAAGTTTGCTTATCTTGAAACTTCTTCAACCATAACAATTGCTGGAGTGTTTGACTATGTTTTTTTTTCTCTCTTAGGGAATGGCTATGCTTTGTGAAACAATAGAAGAATGTTGGGATCATGATGCGGAAGCCAGGTTATCAGCTGGATGTGTAGGTGAAAGAATTACACAGATGCAAAGACTAACAAATATCATTACCACAGAGGACATTGTAACAGTGGTCACAATGGTGACAAATGTTGACTTTCCTCCCAAAGAATCTAGTCTATGATGGTTGCACCATCTGTACACACTGAGAAATGGGACTCTGAAGTGGAGCTGCTAAGCTAACAATACTGCTTACAGTTTATTTTCGGTGTTAAATGAGTAGGACGCCTCTTGGAAATGTAAGCAAGCAGCCCCTGTTGACATTGTGGCACTGGGAGACTCACTGCGTTGCCTGCAGCACAGATGTGAAGGTCATGAGACTAAGAGAAAAGTTGCAGACTATAAAGAAACTGAGAAAAATGTACATGAAGAATGTGGCCCTCTCCAAATCAAGGATCTTTTGGACTTGGCTAATCAAGTGTTTAAAAGCTGACATCAGATTTCTTAATGTCTGTCAGAAGACACTAATTCCTTAAATGAACTACTGCTATTTTTTTTTTTAAATCAAAAACTTTTCATTTCAGATTTTAAAAGGGTAACTTGTTTTTATTGCATTTGCTGTTGTTGTTTCTATAAATGACTATTGTAATGCCAATATGACACAGCTTGTGAATGTTTAGTGTGCTGCTGTTCTGTGTACATAAACAAAGTCATCAAAGTGGGGTACAGTAAAGAGGCTTCCAAGCATTACTTTAACCTCCCTCTCAACAAGGTATACCTCAGTTCCACGGTTGCTAAATTATGAAATTGAAAACACTAACAAATTTGAATAAATTGATCCATGTTTTATAACAAGGTATTACAAATTCACTGTGTTATTTAAGAAAAAATGGTAAACTATGCTTAGTGCCAACAGTAAGTGGCCATTCGTAAAGCAGTGTTTTGGCTTTTCTGTGCTGGCTTGTAATGTAAAAAGAGAAAAAAAAAAAGTTGTAGTTTCTCCCTTGTCTTCATTTTATATCCAGGTCCCAAAGTGTTGCATAGTTTTTTTTTTTTTTTTTAGGCGTGCTGTGTTTGGGGAATATTTTAAAAAATTAAAGCATGATTTCAGTTTTTTTTAAGTGAGCTGTGACACTGGAAAGCTCTTCATTTTATCTTTTAAGATACTTTTTTCCTATTTATATTTGTAAAATATTAGTGTGTCTTTTCACCAATGTGTGGGACATTCTTTGTCACTGTTTTAAGATCACCTCAGGAAGTGTCATTACCCAGAACGCCTCACTCTGTTTTGAGACATATAACTTTATCACTCTTTTTCTGCTTGGTGCCATCTTGTGAGAGTAATACTTGATGTCTGGGATTTGTAAAGAATTATCTTAGGATAGAGATTATTAACCTTTAAGCACAGGTTCAGATGTTACTGCTTTAAAACAAATCAGGGATAACAAGTTAAATTTAATATGCAATGATGTTTAGGAGGTAACCAATGTTGATACAGCTAACATAACCTTATTTCTTCCGTCAAATTGCTTTCACAACTCTGATATTAATTTGGATAGTTCATACCTTTCCTTGCTAAGAAAATGAAATTAATTGTGGGTGCCAAAGTGCTTTTTAAAACAATATTGCATTAGAATATAATTGGACTCTTCCTCAAACTCATATAGGCCAAAATACAATAAAACATTAATTTCTTGGATTTCTAGATTATTCACTAACAGACAGCTAGTATTATACTATGAATTTTTTTTGGTAGGTCATGCATTAATTTTGTAATCAAAAGTCACTATCAAAAGCTCACTGTGAATGCGTTATGTTCAAATGGTTATTTAACCATACAGTACACTACTTCTTACATAGAATATGTATTTAATCTCTGGGAAGAATTGTTATTTATATACACAGATGAACAGACTATAAGCAGGGAGCTAAAGGAAACAGCATTCTTGTCTGTGTGCCACATCCATCCGGAACTGTACTCTTGGTCATTCATGTATGTACCCAAGGTCTTGTCATATTCCTAAGAATCTCCATTTCAGTGTCCAGTACTCTCACTTCAAAAAGTAATCTATTTCTTGATTTGGGGTAACTTCTATTTGGAAACTAATTCACAGCAAGATGGAGAATGTCCATACAAGAAAACTGTTAATCTCCTAAAGGCATATTTCTGTCTGTTGTAAACACTTAACCCTCTTTAAAGTTAAAAAGAAAAAAATGAGGGTATTGTGATAAATGTTTGACTTATGAAGGCATCAGAGATTTCTTAAGACCAGTTGTTCACAGTATAAAATGGTTTTTCTTCATTTTTTGAAATCTTGGGTATTGTACTTAACTGTAGCTAACCAATTTTTAAAACTTGTATCCTTTTGGAGAACTTCATTAATAGATAAATCTTTTATAAGCAGTAAAACAAGGATGTTCCAGTGACTACCTGTCCTGATACCTAGTCTTGTTAAAACTTTCTTTTGCAGGGCATTTTAGTGTTTGGTTTACAGTCAGTGCAGAGTGGGCAAGTTAACTCAAAGTTTGAGCTAGGGATACTGGAGAAAAGATCAAATGAGCAATGGTGATTTCTTTGTTTTGGGGAATCAGACCCCAGTAACTTTTCCTCATGTGTATGGTGCTCTTCATTACTTGTCTTGTACTTTGCCTTTCTGATACCCATCAGAACTGCTGCTCTAACTTATATTCTACCTTGCCCAGATCTCCTGTGTAAGAAATGCTTTATGATCAACTGCCATAGGACTGATGGATAAACTAGTATTTGGCTTTACTCAAAGTCAATGCCCTGCACAGACCTTACATGTATTTTAGATGCTAGGAAGTTTTTAGCATGTGATGTGTGATTCTTGTTTGAATGTTTATTACAGGTACCTTGTGAATTCCAGAACAGAGACTGTGCCTCACAATTGTTGATCCCATGAACTTGCACTATCTTTCGTGGAGATATTTGGAAAACAATCAGGAAGAAATCCTGACTTCTTTGGGATTTAAAAATAGAATCATGTATCACAAAAAGTCTCTTCCGCCCCCATTCCTCACTCTGAGTAACAGATGTATCTAAAATGCAGGTGGTTGGGAAAAACCACTGGCCAGGTGGTAGTTTAGTGGAATTAAACTGATTACTATTTTTTAAAAAACAATGCTTCATCACAGACATTTTCCAGTTTCTCTTTTTTACTTTTTTGAACAATTAATTTCTAGGAACATTTGGTATAATGTGCATAAAATTATTTACAATTTATGGGCAAAATGATACAAGTAGCATCTTGATTGAACATCATTTACCTCAGATACTCAACCAGCAGTACGTTTTTTATGCAGTCTCAACCCATATCCTATTTGTTACCTCTCAAGATATTGGTAAGCAATTATTTTAGCTTTACTCTGTATTTCCTGTCAGTGTTTTGGGCACAGATTGTTGTACTACTGTCAAATTGTACTTGCTATTTTTTTCTGCAAGTATTTATCAGAAAGCTTAAAAAAAAATCTCCCTAAGACCCCACCTTGGATGATTGTGAAATACTGTATAAATAAAATGTATGCTATCCCCATTCCATCCCCAAGTTAAATAAAAAATGAATATGGTATGATTTGCATATGCAGTTTTTCTTTAGGTATATGTTCTTAAAAAGGGGAATGGTAGCTTTGTAATTTGTAAGGCTTCCATCTTAAGATTTGCCAGAATGGGGATAGTGGAAAAAGGGAGGTTCATTCCTTATGACATTTCTTCCCTTTGTTGTCTAAGCAGAATGTGTTGTCACTAGGAATACATGTTGGTTCTGTCAGTATTAGGAAGTCAGGCTTGTTGGCCTTGGGTCTCATTTCATGCCAATGGACTCAAGTTTTTGTGGGGATTGGACAAACGTGAAGGAAAGGGAAGCACTTAGGTAATGGTAGTTTGAAAGAAACTTGTCTCCTTATAAGTCAAATGAAAAGGCAAACAGTAAAATGTGCTTAGAATCTGTACTGAAAGACTCTTTTTCTACAACATACTCTGCAAAGTATTGGTTCTGTATGGCAGCATAACACAGTAGGTTTGGACAACAGATTTTCTCAGCCATATACACGTCAGTTAGGCTTTTTAAACAAGATTTCATCTTTGTGTGCCACTTGGACAAACTCATGTAAGCTACATTGATTCCTGACTTCATTGCTTTTCAGTCTAATAACCCAGGAGAGCCATTAGTTTTCTAATCTGTAAATTTTTGCTTTTGATATACTGGGTAGTAAAGAAAGAAGGTATCTTTAAGCTATGTATAAAAACTTACTTACTCCTGAAAGTTGACCAGGCCTTTTGAGGTTGGGTTTTTGTTCTATTAATACAGTTTAAGCAATATATGTGTTGAAGTTAGTTCAAAAATTTTGTGAAGAGGGCCAAGGATTTAGCTCCGTGGTTCGAGCATCTGCTTTGCAAGCACAAGGTCCTGAGTTTGATCCATACCACAATCCTGGGTATGGTGACTCACACCCATAATTCCAGCAATCAGAACCACACTCAGTTCCCTGGGTGTGGTGGATCACACCTATAACACCAGCACTCAGGAAGCAAAAGCAGGAGGATTGCTCTGAGTTCAAGGCTAGACTGGGCTACATATTGAGCTCAGGGTCAGCCTAAATTACAAAGTGAGAGACCCTGTCTCAAAAAAACTTCTTAAAAATTTTTGTATATTAAAAACAACAGAAAAATGAGTATAACTTCCCTGCCCACAAAACAGCCTTTAGGAGGTAGGCATAGTCTTCATTGTATGACTTTGTTAACTTGTTTTGCCCTAATTTGTTAATTTTTGTTACAATCACTGAAGATGAAAACCTACTTTGCCTCTTAGTTTTTAAGTGTGTACACTTTAGCTAATGAACCTCCTCTTAGTTCTTCTGTAGTCAGGGAAGTATATTAAGGCTTTCAGCTTTTAAATGCTATCAGCCTGATTTACAGCACATGAGTCATTTGATTAGGTTCTTATTCTTTAAAGTGGCTAATACTTTCCTAACATAATTTAGAATTTTTTAATAAAAGGAAAATCACAGCTCAAATGTAAAATTCCTCCTTTTAGTAGTAGGTATAGTGATTCTACCAAGTTAACTATTTTGACAGAATAGCTCATACAAATATGTGGATTTATGGTATAGAACCAGGATATAAGCTAATAAGTAAATGACGACGGTGATCTGAAAACTTACAGTAAGGCTTAAATTTTGTGGGGAAGACAAGGTAATCTATGCAGAAAAATAGTGCTACTTTTATGTACAGAAATAATATACTGCTGTATTTCTAATTTACAAGCCAGAGTATACTTTTAAAAATAGTTGGTAAGCTACATGTTGGTTCCAGAGATTTAGCTTAGTGGTTCAGGCCATGCCATAATACCGACATCGTGGCTCATGCCAGTAATTGTAGTACTCAGGAGGCAGAGGCACGACTGTTGTGAGTTTGAAGCTAGCACGGGCTACATAGTTCAGAGCCAGCCTGAACTACGAAGTGAGAGCCTGTCTCAAAAAAAAAAAAAAAGAATCATGTTGTTGTACTTTAGCTCTTAAGAGCACTTGAGCTTGGTGTCCGTCAAACTTAGCTAAATTCTAGGGCCAGTTCTGAATCTGTGTGATCCTGGAAACTGACAGTAGTTTTCTAATCTGTAAATAAGCCACACACAGCTTCTGACTTAGACAGGAGCTTTGTCTTTTGTAAATCTCCTATGATACAATATGCAGTCAAATACTCTTGAATTATATCACTGCATATTAAATTTCATTTTTAACATATAATTGTGTTGCTGGTAGATCTTCAATTTTTAAGGTGAGGCTTGGACATTTCCATATTCCTCTTAAGTACTTACTCTTGATATAAATGTTCAGCAGACACTGCCGAACACTTCCTATTGTTTGTGAGAGTAGTTTTCCAAGGAGATTTCTGAAAAGTATCCAATAACGCAAACTTGATCTGTTTGGAATATAGCAGGATCACAAATCTATATTTTAAAGAAATCCCAAGGGATTCATTCTAATACACAAGTATCACATTTTGAGAAGTCTAGAAATGTTCAAATCTTTGGCCTTTTTCCCCCCAGGTGAGCCACTTTCCAGCTATGTTGATCAGTCTTCTGAGCTACAAGACATGGACAGGGACTGGGAAAATTTACACATGTGTTGGAAAACTAAAGCACCCACTATAAACCAAAAGGTCACTTATTATACCTCAGTTCTTATCTGTTTCTTTACTGTTTCTGTTAGGATTTGTAAAATTAACTAGCTCCTTAGATGAAATGAACTCTTCAAATATACTATATAAATACAAATGGTTTAATCTCTGAACACATTTTATTTTTCTGAACTGCTATTTACAGCACCATCTTAAGTTGATGAGAATTATAAACCATGTAGCTGCTTTTATTTCAAAGGTAAGACAGCCAAGACATTACATGTGCAATAATTTCCATAAATTAAGAAATGTTTATAAATATAAAGAAATGCAATATTTTGTAAAAGGAGAGAAAATAGCTAGTTCATTAAAGGACAATAGTTCTTAATGAATTTGATCTGAAATGCCAAAACTGAGATTGTGTCATGTTCACAGCCAGCTCAGTGAGGATGTTGCCCACTGTCTAACATCTGTAGGGCAGTTGGGATATTTCTGCAGAGCATTCATAATTTGAGTATTATCCAAAAGTAGTTTCATCAGCTGGTACTCTCTCTGTGAATTTATAGATGTTCTTTCTACAGGTTTTATTAACTCTAATTGTTGCAGATGTTCAAAAGCCTGAAAGATCAAAAAATATATATAGTGAGTAAGAGAACAAAGTGACAAATTTCAGAGAATACTTAAAAGTTCTGTCCAGTTTTGAAAAAGACTGCCAACAAAATAAAACCAATCAAAATCAATGTTAAAAACTCATCAAACACATAAAAATCATTTATCAAGAATATAAATTCATGACCTCTGCTCCTGTACTATTGAATGTAAACAAGAGAAATTTTAACCCAGTCTTCACAAGATAGTGTTGTTCCTAGCCTAGTATTACATAGCTCCATCTGTCTTGTGGAGTAGAGCGGACTATGGAGAATGATCTCAGGGCTACACACCTACTCAAACACCACACTAACAGACAGCTCCAGCCTCCGTTCTGTAGTTAACGACAGACTTCCAGTTTTCTTCCCGAAAGCCTAAGAATCTGGTAAGACTTCTAACTATCTTGGCTACTCAAATTTTCCTCTGCATTTTGTTTCTACCTCTGTAAGACTTTGCTGTGTAAAACTTCAACACTGCTGTCCAAAGTGGGAGGAAAGAAAGCCACTGAGCAGACCAGGCCTGTTCAAGCACAGCTTGAAAGTAAATGACTGCAGGTGGTCCTACTTTAAACACTCTGAGATTCTTGTGACTGTCAACAAGCTTCCTTCTGTACTCATCTCCTCAACTAAACAAGACTCTTCATTAGCTACTTTCTCTTACCCCCGAGAGTCATATGTTACTGTCTTTTCTAACTTTTGACTGCTTCCAGTATAATTAGTGGGGTATGAAAAAAAGTTGTTGTTTGCATCAATCATTAGTGATACATTGTGATATTCCTGAGTAATCTATTATTAGAGCTCATTCTAAAAAGATTGGAATACATTTTATATGTATTGTAAAAATTCTAAGAAAGAAAAAGAAAAGAGTTTATGAGAAAATACTAGAGGCTGCAGGAAAATATTGGAACAGACAAAATTGAAATTTTAAATATTCCAGACAGTGAAATATTTATTTAAAATGTGGAAAAGACCAGATGCTAAATTTTTAATGCGTACGTAATCTTTTCTCTTTCACGACTGCCATACGCCATGACTATCAACACAAATATGGAATTGAAGGAAAGGAGGTATCTAATCTCTACTGTGCCAAATACTTTTACTGTTTCTTTGAATAAATGGTAATGATCTGTACTCTCTGTTAAAAATTGTTCCTAGAGGGCTGGGGATTTAGCTCAGTGGTTTCAGGTCTGCCTGGCAAGTTTGATCCCAGGTAACCACATACCACAATGCCAGGCGTGGTGGCTCACACCTGTAATCTTAGCAGTTGGGAGGCAGAGGCAGGAGGATTGCTGTGAGCTCAAGGCTAACTTGGATTGCATAGTGAGTTCAGGGCCAGCCTAATTACAAAGTGAGACTTTGTGTCAAAAATCTTAAAAAAAAAAAAGAAGAAGAAAAGAAAAAACAATTACTGCTAGAAATAAACTGAGGATACTCAAAGTGAAATAGGGTGAAGGGGGAAAATAATGAGATTATAACAAAAAAGAAAGGAAACAAATTTTATGTATATGGGGGGGGTGGTAGGGTGGGTAGGGCTATGGGAAAAAAATGAGAATTAAATTGTGTCTTATACTGGTACAAATCCCCATTATGGAGTGCAATCATGATGCATATATGTAATGTACCAATAAAGATTTCAATTAAAAAAAAAAAAAGAAATAAACTGAGGACTACGGTTACCAAGGATAGATACTAAGGATAAGTAACATATTTACTCCCACAAACTCCTTTAAGCTTCACTGTTTACACTGGGCCATTAAGCACTTGAAATGTGTGACAACTTTTTATATGTAAAAATACAATTTGGTTCAGCTAAAAAAAATATGTTTAGAACAATTACAAAATATAAATCTTATTTTTCAGCTACAAATTTAATGAATTAAAATAATTTCCAATAAATACTTAGTAAACAACTTCAAAGATATAACAGATAATATGATGCCAAAGTCAAAATTTCTGATTTATAGATGTTTTTAGAACTTGTTTTGATAAATATTTAAAGTTAAATTTTTAAAAATTTCCACATAGTTGCTAGAAAATCTAAAATTATATATTGTGGTTCACATTATCTTTCTGGTAGACAAGGGCACCCTGAAATAAAATCCTCAAGTTTCTAACTCATTCCTTACTTACCTTCCAAATAAAACTTTTTCTTTGTCTTCACTAGCCAATAAAATTCTGCCTATTAAACTTATTACTAGCTTTTATCTACCTTTTTTTTTCCTCCTTTTACTCCTGAGATTATAAACCCAATTCCTGGGTTGGAAAGACAGGGTTTTTATATATTATAATGAATACAGTAGTACTTTTCCAGGGTGCAAATGCTAAGAACAGGCAGCAGAGGGCAGCATACTCCGCCAAAAAAGTAAAAGCAGCTTTACAATTAATGGAATATTTTTATGTAATTTTGGTCTGGATAATATTCCCAACAAATACTTAAAGTTTAATAATTAATTAAAGTGAACTTGTAGGTTATATAATCAAGTTTCGTCTAAAAAAATGTACTTGTCTGCAAAATAAAATAAACATTACCTTCATGACAACAGGTTTCTCAAAATTATATATCGAATGGGCCTTCCTTTGAACAAACTTCTGAAACTCTGGAGAGAACATAATGACATTAGAACCTTCAAACAAAAGACGAGTCAGAAAGTTCACCAAAGTCTTATCTCACCATTATAGACCATCTGAAAATTAAAGGGCTCCTCTTCATAGATGTCATTTAAATGTTTCATAGCTATTATAAGGCAAATTTCCAAGACTGACAATCCTATAGCAAAAAGAAAAAGCCTATGAGCTGTAGTTATGATTATAAGATTGACTATGCTAAGATAATCATAAGAAATAATGGTTTTGAAAAGTGGAGAAGGTCAAGATTCTTATAGATTAAAATGTAATATAAAGTCTATTATCTACAAAACAACATTAACATCTAAGTTTAGTTTTTAATATCTTCAAAATAAGTAATAAACTTACTGATATGCTATTAGGATTACCAAGCACTCACTGTGTGATCAAGGGTAAACAACAACAGAAACTATGATTACGTTATCTCAAACACATTCTCTTTCTTCAGAGAATCACAAAACTCCTTGAAATTACATTTAAAATTCTGAGTGCAATTTTTCCCCCAGAGAAAGATGCTCATTAGATTAATAAAAGGGATAATGAACACAAAGTAACTAAATGTCAGTGAAAGCTCTTGGGTTGCACTTTGTGCCATGAGAACCTCAAGAATGAAGTCTCACTTGATCTCCCAGCGTGGCACTGGGAGGTGCTGTCATATTTCCATCACTTTCAATGAAAGCAGTAAGTCTGTGTAAAGGACTGACTTAGCTTACCGATATAAAAATATTCTGTATATAAAGCACTATGCTCAACTTTGTAATTATGAAAACATCTCCAATCAAACTCTACAATTTAAAACATGAAGACTAGTAAAGAAGATTCTCACCATGTACAACATTTGCTTTAGAATCCATGCTACAAAGCTGGGCTGCCTCCATCAGATCCGACACAGTCAGAAATGGGTGTGATGCTGTTACTCGATTTAAAGCAAGCATCTATAGAAACGCAAGACCAGAAAAACATTCTTTACTTGGGCATTTTGGGGATAATTACTGAGCAAAGTTTCTTAATTTGTATAGCCTATTATGATGGGGGAAGAATGCTTGGGAAAGGTATTCTAAACTTAAACTGTTGTAAATTACAGGATTTCAATTTGTACATCACAGTTTCATAAATGTAAATTCAAAAAATGGTTTTGTTGCTTCCCCCATCAGTTCCAACTTGCATTTATTTATTCTTCAAAAAAATATTTCAAAGGATGAAGACAAGGAGCAAAAAACTAACAAGAATACTAATCAAAACCCCAGATACAAACCAAGAAAACCAATCTCTGTCTTATATTAACTTTTAAATCTTTTTAACCAATAAGAACAGAAGTTAGGGTTAATAGAACTTAAGTTATTTTAATGTTTGTATAAAAAAAAGAAAAGCAAACAAAAATCAAATTCTTTTTTTTTTTTTTTTTTTTTTGAGATAGGGTCTCGCTTTGTAGCTTAGGATGGCCCTGAACTCACCATGTAGCCTAAATTAGCCTCGAACTCACAGGAATCCTCCTGCCTTTGCCTCCTGAGTGCTGGGATTATAGGCATGAGCCACCATGCCTAACACTGCTATATGTGGTACTTGGGATTGAACTCAGTACCTTGCACCTGCGAGGCAGAGGCCAGAGCCACTGAGCTAAATCCTCAGTCCTTCAAAAATCAAATTTAAACCTGTCAAAACAACTCTCATGTACTCTAAGGTTCCCCCACTCAAACATCATTTTTTAAATTATATTTTTCATTAAAAACTAAATTTAGCTATTTAAGATTTAGTATACAAAAATGCATACTATTAGGTTAAATTTGAATTTCAAATAAATAATAACCTATTACTTAGTATATACAGTTAAGTACCATGTAATATTTAAAAAGTTACACTACAAACTCTTGCCTCCATCCTATCAGGGTACACCTGCCTTAGTTAAGCAGAAGAGACTAGCAATCCTTGCACTTCCTTCTCCTGCTGGGTGAAATCCGTATTAGTAGCTCTTTCCCTGTCTCCTTTCATAATGAAGTATATCTTCACATACAAAAAGGCAGCAGAGAAACAGGTATCTATTGCCACTTTACAAACTAGTTTTATAGAGTTAAATCTGGTCTGCTCTCCTGATTGGACCTGGCTTTCCCTCACATAAAACATCCACACATATTCTTCTTACTTCTACATATGCAGGTATACTTAGAACCAAGTATCATAAAAATCCTACATTGTACTTTTACAACTCACTTTCCACTGAACATCTGAGAACTTACCCGTGGTAAAAGTGTCAATCCTAATTTTATATATATATAAATAAATATATATATATAAATATATAATATATTTAATTTATAATTTATAATTTAATTTAAATATATAATATATATTTATAATATATATAAATATATAATAAATATATATATATAAATAAATATAAAATATGTGTATCTATATCCCTCTATAGGTCAACTCTAAAAATTCAGGCCACAAATTCCTTCATATTAGCATATTGCTAACAGCAGTAGTATGTTTTCGATGAGCAGGAGGGGGATAAACCAATGAAAAATTTATAGGAAGACAAATTTTTTCAGCAAAAATGGTACTAGGAAAGGAATATTGGTAAACAAACATGGCAGAAGCATATAGTAAAGTAGGACCAAAGCTTGTTGTGGCCAGAGAGGCCTTGGCTGAGCATCAGCCAGCTATCCGCAAGTTTTAAAACCTCCTGGGAACTCAGCTTCTTTACAGGGCAAGAGTAAAACACCAAAGGATAAACAGCAGGATTACAACGTTTAGACATAACATAAGATGCAACAGTTTTATCAGGAAGATGTGCTGGTCGGTAAACAGTGAAAGCTATTATGATTTTATTATTAATAATCTATTTCCTCTTTGAAAAGTAACTTTCATAGATAATTTTCTAGAAATACTGATTGCCAAATAACTCTTCTGAAGGAATTTCTTTACTTTTCAGAACAATTAAGTAACCCCTGATGATACTGACATTATCTATGCTTAAAATGTAATTACTTACTGAAAGACCATAAACAAATGGGATTTATTCTACGTATGTAAGGATAGTTTGACATTAAAAGTACAAATAAAACAATGTAGTCTAACATATTAACATCTAAAGAAAAATTATATGATAAGCTGATTCAGCATTTGACACAATTCAAGACCCATTCCTAATATTCTCAGCAATCATCTAAATTTAATAATGAGCCTCCACATCCTCTTGTTGGCACGGAAGGGGCTGAAAGTTAGTTTTTGGCTTGATTTTTTTTCACCTATTATGGAAGATCATATAGAAATGTCCATAAATATTGAAGATACATGAACTAGTAAACTACCACTGGATATATATATATATATATCCAAATGAAATAAATCAGTGTGTTAGAAGAGACATTTGCATTCCGGTGTTCACTGTAATATTATTCCTAACAGCCAAGAAGTGGAAACAAGTGTTCATCAACTGATGAATAAATGGAAAAATCTGTCATACACACATAGCGGAATACTATTTGACCATGAAAAAGAATGAAATACTGTTATTTAGGACAAGAAGGAATGGTGATCATTATATTAAGCAAAATGCAAGAGACACAGAAAGACAGTAACCCATAAGCACAATTATATGTAAAATGTAAAAAAGTTTACCCTTTACAAGTTGAGCGGACAAAGACTTCAAATAAAGGGGCTGGTAGTGTGGCAAGATTCGTCAATAGGTACTAAGCTACAGTCATACAGGAGCAATCAGCTTTGGTACACTATTCCACTGTAGGTTGACTACAGAAAATGGACTGTACATTTCAAAAAGCTACAGTAGTTTTGAAAAGCTTTCATCAAAAAGAAGTACACAAGGACATGGATATGTTTAATCTCATTTAAACATTACCCAATGTATAATTCTATCAATACATCACAAGATACCCATTTCTATGTATAATATTTATGTATCAGTTACAAACAAATTTAATTAGAAAGTACAAACCAATAGCATGTGTAATGACCTCAGGTTTTTGCAGACATTAAAATGCTTTAGTAGAACATCTCGTACACTTTTATCTTCTGAGAGACCCTAAAAGGAAAAAAAATTAAAATAATGCAGTTTAAAACCTAAACCTTCAAGTGGTTAGTACACTTTATTAACTCTACTTGATTTATTCATTATTAAATACAGATTTGGGCTGGGGATTTAGCTCAGTGGTTCTGGTGCCTGTCTTGCAAGCACAAGGGCCCCGGATCGATCCCTGGTAACCACACACAATACTGGGCTGTGGAAAATTAGTTGTATGAAGAAAGGAGAGAATTAGGAAATTTACAGAAAATAATCTGAGAATCAACTGATAATGAGAAAGATGGTTGAAAAAAGAAAAACAGAATCAAGGATGAACTATGGGAAAAGGGACTCCTTATGAAGAGTAAAACATGATTGGAAGTAAGCTTTAGAATACCAATATTTATTGATATTTAAATAGATGGAAAGTAAAAAGTACTCTGGATAATACATTCTAGAAGATAATTCCAGACAGTAGCGGTCTAGAAAACAAAGGAAGAAAACTTTAAGAAGGAATTAGTGATCCAGAGTGCAGACCACTGTGTAAAATTAAACTGAGATATAGTCTGAGAAAAGACTTAACAGTTTTAGAAATCCTGAGACCAACAGAGGTCTTTGAGACACTAATACTTAATAAGCCAGATACTCCACTGAATAAGGATTCAACAGAAGGTAAAGAACACTTGGCATTAAAAAAAAAAAAATTGCATGCAAGGAAAGCAAATTCAGTGTGCAGAGTTGTAAAGGAATAAAAAAAAATGTTGAAAGTTTTTTAAAACATCATCTGCCTCAAATATTTTTTCTTTATTAAAGAAAAACTTGGGATCAGTGGAACAAGACAGTCAATGTACGCAGAGAAAGAGACATTGTTCTTTCCCACGTAACTACCTGTCACCATATTTTAAATTGTATACTGTATTAAGAATATTTAGTCTGTTTTTAAATGATAATTTAGTGCTGCTGCTGCTGCTTTCTTATTTTCATGTGCTGTTCTAGTTGAACATGGCATCATATTAAGAATCCTATCAATGACTGGCTATTCCTAACTCATTGTTACTCGATTCATTTGCTGATGCTTCATACTGGAGTGGCTTTGTGGAGAGCAGGTGTACCAGGAACATCCCTTCCTGTTGTTCAGACCTGTGGAGTATTTTGAGCCCCTTTAGCACAGGTACCACTGTATGACTGAAGACACCGGGACAAGTTCCTCCTGCAGCACTGAGGTTGCCACACCACACACCAGTTCAGTGTGGTCTCTGCCCACGATCTCTCTAACTGCACCCACGTTCAGCTTTCGTTGACATGGCACCTCAAAGCATTAGTCTACATTCTGTCTTCCAAATGAAGCTTTCACATTTTTAATAGTTTGATTCAAATTCTTGCTTTTGAAAGCTATCACCTTGTTGTCTGCACCCTTTAAAAGGAAATCTACACCAACTATATGCAAACTGCAAAACCTCTAACTTCACTTATTATTAACTTTAACTGGATCTTGATTCAAATACTATAGACATCTGAAGATAAGATTATTAATAACTAGTTGAGGTATTACTTTTGAACAGATGCAAACATAATTCTTTTAAATGCTCCTTTTCAGGGATTTCCCTTATTTTTTCTACCCTGCCCACTTGATTCATTTGCTGTAGGGCTCAAATGAACTTCCAAATTAAGAGGGCGGGCCAAGGATTTAGCTCAGTGGTTTCAGCATCTGCCTTGCAAGCCCAAGGGCCCAGGTTTGATCCCTGGTAACCACATACCACAGTGCTGGGCATGGTGACTCATGCTTGTAATCCCAGCACTCGGGAGGCTGAGGCAGGAGGATTGCTGAGTTCGAGGCTGAGTTCAGGACCAGCCTGAACTACGAAGCGAGACCCTGTCTCAAACAAAAACAAAAACAAAAACGAAAAAAAACCACTGCAACAGCAAAACAAATTAAGCAAAAAGTGAAGCTTCAACCCTATACTGGAGATATTTCTGGTAAGAGACTGCACAGATATCTGTTATTTCTATCAATGTTTTTAGTTTTATCTTGCAATCTCGTAAATCTGCTGGGTAGTCAGCACTGAAAGAAAGGATAGCTCCCTTACATCAACCTTCTCTAAATACCCACATCCCTTCAGAGACACTGGCCATGGTACTGACATATATTTCAAGGGAAATAGCTTATCAAAGGAAAGAGGTGTAAGACCACTGGCATAAAAAAAGATAATACTACAATTATCTTAATAGAGTTATCTTTACTTTATGCACCTGAGAAAGATACTCAGCGCTGTCATGTGCTTGTATGTTTGGGTATTATAAAGTCTGCGAAAAAGGACTAGAAAAATAGATTAAAATCACCATGAAGATTAAAATTTTATGTTACTCAAATATAGCTTCACCAATAACTGGCATCATACTCGTATATTCAGAGCTCTCTTGGTATCTGCAGGAGACTGAATCAGGGTATCATACAGACAGCCAAAATAAGACAATCATACCCCTTGAATAAAATGGTATAGTATTTGCATATAACCTAGATACATTCTTTAAATTATCTCTAGATTAACTACAGAACTTAATATAATGTAAATGATTAATTATACTGTTTAGGGAATACTGGCCAGTTACAATTTATTTTGAAAATATTTTTCTTTTTTCTTTTTTTTGAGATAGAATCTTGCTTTGTAGTTCAGGCTGGCCCTGAGCTCAGCCTCCAACTCAGGGCAATCCTCCTGCCTCTGCCTCCTGCATGCTGGGATTACAGGCATGAGCCATCACGCCTGGCACTGTGATATGTGGTTCTGATTGCTGGTGGGCATGAGTCACCACAACTAGCATTGTTGTATGTGGTTACCAGGAATCGAACCCTGGCCTTTGGGCTTGCAAGACAGGCACCGGAACCACTGAGTTAAATCCCTAGCCCTGTTTTGAAATTTTCTGATAATTGGTGGAATCCCAGGAAGCAATGCACAAAAACGTTCAATTATATTCACTTTGAGGCACTCAGAATGTGATGCAACTAGAAGAGACAGACACAGACAGATAATGTCACAGAACAGCCTTAGCTATGTAGTTAACTTAGCAAAAGACAGTGTGTAGGAACAGAAGTATTAAATAACCTTGGATACCACAGAATACAGGACTGTATTTATTTTGGACAATAAGAGCAAAGCAGAAGCAATAGCAGTACCTGATATGAAGGTATAATATAAAGTAACAGTGATAAAAATGACACTGTATCGGAACAAAAATAAATTCACTGATCAATGCCTGGATCAGTACAGAAACCTCCCCAGAAATATTTAACGATAAAATGAGACAAAAGCATGTGCTGGAGGAAAGACAGTCAGTAAGTTGTGCTCGATATCTGTTTGCAGAAGATTAAAACTGGACTCTTCTCATAAATAGGTAAAACACTTGAAGATACAGGTGTAGGGAAGGATTTTCTAGACAGAACCTCAACCACACAAGAGTAGTAATAAGTCACAAATGGGATTATATCAGACTGAAAAGCTTCTGTATAGCAAGAATTAATATAGTGAACAGACAATCTACAGAAAAGGAATAATTTTTTGCCACCTACTCTTCAGAGGACTAACATCTAGAATATATAAAGAATTAAAAAATTTAAAATTAAAATGAAAGACTCAGCTAAGAAATGAGCAAGAGAAATGAAATGACACTCCCTAAAGAAAAAAATACAAATGGTCAACCAATGCAAGAAAAATGTTCAACATCTATAGCTATCTAAGATTCCATCTGACTCCAGAAAGAATGGCAATCAGTAAGAAATTAAACAAGAACAAATGCTGGTGTGGCTGTAGTGAAAAAAAGAACACTCTTTCATTGTTAATGGAGTGTAAAGCAGTATACACATGGAAATCACTTTGGAGATTTCTCAAAGAGCTGAAATTAGAAATTCCATGTGACCCAGCTATAACTCTGCTAAGTGTCTTGCCCAAAGAGCTGAAGTCATCATACTATAGTGATATATGAATAATGTCTATAGAAGCACAATTTATAATAGCTTAATCATGGAAGCAGCCTATTGTAGCCATTAACAGATAACTAAATAAGGAAAATGTGGTATATATAAAGGAATATTACTCAACTATAAAAATATCAAATTTGAGACACTTGTAAGAAAATGGATGTATCTGGAAAATATGTTGAGTGAAATAAACCAGACATACAAGCTTAACTGTTGTATGGTATCCCTCGGTATCCCTCATTTGAGTGAAGAAAAGAACAAGGAAAATGATAACAGAGGGACACAAAAGGACAAGGGGATGGATCTCTTGCAATAAGGAAGGGAACAATGGCAAGGGGTGTGGAGGAGGGGAAGGAGCAGTAGGAAGAAATGCCAAGAATCTAATAGCCCCAATAATGTTAACATTATGTGCCATGAATGTTATCAACAGGAATGCAAAATGGGATAGGGCCGTTGGTGGAGGAGGGAAGGAGGGGACAGGGATTAAAACAAAAAAGAAGCATATTATATGCACATTAACCATTCCCCAAGAAAACTATAAACTACATGAACAGCAAATATGCACAGATAAATTTAAAGATTTTTTAAAAGATAGTATTTGAGTATTTTAAAAACAGAAAAATACAACATTAGAATGAAGTCCTACAATTAGTAATAAAGAAAACTCACCTAAGCTAACTTACCAAAAAACTATGAAATTTAAGACAAAATTAATTAAAACCTTGAAGAGGGGGACCCATATCTAATTATATCAAGGCACAGTATCTGAATTTTGAGAATAAAATCAGGTATTTTAAGATACAATTCTGTAAGATGGTATTCAGACAAACAGTGGGCAATTATAAATCAGAATACAATGAAAAAAGTAAAATGAAGAATAAGATATAAGGTTTAAAGTCTTTTAGATAAATATAAACTTGGTATGTGTAAGGCTCAACAAATATTCTCTAAGAAAAAAGAATGATTTGGATATAAAGGAAATGTTGTTATTTTCCCCATGTGTTCTTCTACACTACATTTTTCAAAAATGTTTATGGCTTAACAAAAATCATCTGTGTCAAAATTATATTAATTATACTATATAGACTAATATACAGACTATATCATACTATATAGTCTAAACTGTTTGTGGAGATATGCATAACTGAATATATAAAAACTCAATTATTAGTCTATCATATAAGCTAATATTATATAGACTATATGATATTTTCCAACATCATAGTATTTGCATCATTTTCATAATCCTATCATGATGGAATTATTAAAAACATCGAAATTATTTTCGCTTTATGTTACTCAACAAACTTATATATTCTTTCCCTCCTTGCTAACTGAAATTTCTTGTTAATATAAGATTAAATTTCTTCTTTTTTTTTTGAGACAGGGACTCCTTTGTAGTAAAGGCTGACGCTGAGCTCACTATGCAGCCCAGGCAAGCTTCAAACTCACAGCAATCCTCCTGCCTCTGCCTACCGAGTGCTGGGACTATAGGCATGAGCACCATGCCTAGCACTGAGGCATGTGGTACTGATTGCTGGTGGGTGTGAGTCTCCACACCTGGTATTGTTGTACGTGGTTATCGGATCCCACAGCTTGCAAAATAGGCACCAGAACCACTGAGCTAAATACCTGGCCCAACATTAAACTTCTATTACTGCTGAAAAGATATAAAACTGAAATTGTAAGAAAGTGAAACACTAACATCCACACAGGATAGGCATGACCATTACTATAGTATTTGTTAGACTTAAAAAATTTAAATTATGTAAATGAATACAATTACCTGAAATATGAACCTGAGAAAAATGTCACAAATGTTTCAGATAAAAGAAAGACTTTATGGAAGTTTACTTGAAACTATCAATGTAACTGCTACAGCTAAACTGTGAAAATCTTCCAAGAGAAGGAATTCAGGAAATGTAACATTTTAATTAACTTTCCTAAGAAAAAAAGGGTATACAATTTGCATTTTCCTAAGTAACATTATAGATTTTGCTTACAGCCTGGATGAGATAGGAAAGAAAAGGACACTTGCTGCTGTTGCTTTACTGCTTGCTGTGCCAGAGACCCTTTCTCCTCTGTGATGCTCCACTACCCCGCTTTGGAGCCAGCTAACTATGGACTGAAATGTCTAAAACTGTGAGCTGAAATAAATTTTTCCTCCTTTAATTTGTCAGGTGCTTTGTCACAGCTATGAGAAAAATAACCAAGACGTATAGCAAGACACATTAATTACTGAAATATGATTGTCTTCAAGTTACCTGAATGTTTTCATTCCACTTCTCTGCAAAAAGTTTATCTGGAAATTCTGCAGGTAGAGATAAATTTTCTTTAAATACTTTAACGTACTGTGGAAAACCAAATGAATTCATTAAATGTATCTGCCGATGTGAAAATCGTGACTTCACTCTTTTTTCTAGGAGTTCTAAAATATCCTTAAAAACAAAAAGAAATCCCTGTAAGACGCATGTATAAGATATACAGGACTAATGTTAGAAATATAAATAAACTACTACTCACAGTTCATAATGCTTATTCTGTGGTATATAATTAAGCATTTAAAAAAACACACAGCAAAGTATTTATCACTAATAGGAATGAAGTTCTGTTATTTGCAGCAAAATGGAGAAAATTACAGGCCACTATATTAAGAAGTAAAATATGCTGGACCTGAAGCCAGTTACCATATATTCTCTCCTATGGAAGGTAAAAATCTTGGTGTGAAAGTAAAAGTGATTACTAGAGATCGGGAAGGTCTTATGATAGGGAGGAGTGCAGAATAAGGGTTGTCAGATTTGACTAGGGCATGCTGCATGGATACATAGAAAAATTACACTGAATCTCATTAATACAATTAACACACATTAAAACACAGAAAATGAATGTGAAAACTAAAGGGAATAACAATATCTATAAAAAAGTATCAGAATGTTCAAAATAGTATTTACAAAAATAAAAAATGTAGATGATCAAAATATCAATCAAGGAGGAATATATGAACTGCGCTGTGCAGTGGAATATTACTCAGAGATAAAAAGGAATTCATTGTGATACACTACAATACAGATAAAACACTAAAAACACTAAATAAAACAAGCTAGCCAGAATAAACTTTCTCATATGACTGTATTTCTATGAAATGTTCACAATAATTTCCACAGAATGTAGACTTGGTAATATCCTATGGTGGGGTAAAAATGAAGGTGGGGTTAGTTGGGAATGATGGCTAAAAGGCCTTTTAATTTGATTGTGCAGATATATGCATAATTATGAATATACAAAAACTCAGGGAACTGTATGGTTTATAAATTATACCCATTTGATGATTTTAAGGAATCAATGTTAATATTTAAGGTATAACAACTATAATAAAGAAATATTTTTTAAAAGAGCCTTGTTTTTTGAAAACAAACTTGGAAGCATGAATGAAGAAGCATTAGGAACTTCTTTTTCTCAAAATAATATAGCGACAGAAAAGAGATATAACAAGATAAATGAAACTAACTTACAGTAACTGATGAAGCTGGATGCTAGGGAGCAAGGAGATACAAGTTTCATATTTTCTCTCACACTTATTATTGAGATATTCTATAATAAAGTTTTCTTTTATAACAGAGGATGTGGTAAAGTCCAGAAATACAAATTTTAAATCTAATAGAAGCCTAATTTAAAAGCCATGAAACATCAGAAATGGAGTTTAGGAAGAAGTACAGGAAAGACTAATAATTTTGAACAGTGGAAGGACAAAAGAAAAACTTGAAATGTTTATATAGTATGAAAAAGAGAAGAGAAGGCTGTTAGATCTGCAGACAAGGATAACAAACATCTATTTTCTATGAAGTAATTATATACTAGATGACAGAAAAATATTGACATTAATACTCTTTGCAACAGGTACGGCCTTGAACTAGGTAACAGACAAAAATAATACAGTAAAGTATCCAGAAGTTAGCACTGTGGGACAGAAGAAATAGGAAAAAGAAAAAGGAATTATTTCTGAGGAACAAGAGATTACTTGCTGATAAAGCTCTTATTTATTCCACCTTTTCGTTTCTCCCTATAACTATAAATATACAATTAAATCTGAAACAAGCATTAACTGGAGAATAATATATATGGAATAAAAATGCCTCCGGTTACACTGCTAATGAGCTACTGACTTTTAAGTTGGTCCTTCACTCACTTGCCCAGAAACATTTGCCACTGCCACTTCCAACCAAAGAAATTTGTTGGTCTGTTTCTAAGGAATAAAGAATGTGCTTCCTTTAGCTTTGTGCTACTCTTCTGCTTCTGGCAAGGTGGAATAAAGATGTGGAGTATCAGACATGTTCTTAGGTGGCATGCATCCTAAGTACTACAGCACACAAGGAAAGCAGGTAATCGCACTGGAAGTACTGTTGAAAGTTGATTCATCAAAAAATTTCACTTTTCTGTACAAGCTCTAAGGAAGTAAGTAAGTAAATGGGCCTTACACAGCCTATTAGAAATACAGAGGGATACGGATAGAAGAAAACTGTTGGGGCATAACAGTCATGATATAAGAGAGATGATTCTTACATTTTGGTTTCTCCTGAATTTATTAAGTGTGATAAGACAAACTGTGTGACTGTCCACAGGTACACAGCTGCAACATGTTATACTTCCTTCAAGTTAGGTGACTGTGACACTGAAACTGTGGTGGAAAGTGCTGTAAAATCCTCCAATGTGCAAAGCAGCTACTCTACTGTTGCTGTTTGATAAAAACAATCTCTTCTATTTCTAGAGATGTGTATTTTAAAAGTTGGGATAGAAGGACTTGAAGAAAATGGCAGAACAGTGCTACCTGAATAGTTCTTCTAAGACAGAGTGCTCAACACCTGCAAAGTGCCAAACCGAAGCCCCCAAGAATGGTGCAGATGGCATGAGAGCATGGGGAAAGGGAGAGAGGAAGAAGATAAGGTCCACTGTCACAGAGGCAACAGATGGTTATGGAGAACAAAGCCACTAGACTAAGCAAATCTGCTGTAGCTACCCCCCGCCCCCCGAGGGCATCTGGGATCTGAGAAAAAGGTGGGATAGTATCATTTTGAGCTGGTTTCAAGAACTTTAAAAAAATTTACACATACAAAAAGCATAACAGCACAAATTATCCATTTATTGAGTTTTCTGAAAATTATAACCCATTTTTAAGACTATACTTACCAATCTACATGTAAGACCAATAACTGCTATTGGAGTCTGTGCAGACTGAGAAATGTCAAAAAGATTATAGAGGAGTGTCTGGTTTTTATGATGAGCAAAAAGATCAAATTCATCTAATATGAAGATCACAGGGCAACTGCTAGTCCGGTCACCTAAGACAAATTAAAAAATTTGCATTAAGAAGCAATTATACCAAGTTTTCTTGAATCTTCAAACTATTTACTATCTTTCAGCCTCTGAAACTTAACAAACATATATAGAAAACCTACTTTACCAAAAACCATACAAATTTACTGACTAAAAACAAGAGGTCAAGTGATTTCAGTCATACAAAATTTTTCTATTTATATATCTATAGCAATATATGTGGCAGCTGAATAAAAATTAAAAACCAAATGATAATTGAGAAATATTACTGTCATAGCTGTCATTTTATTCTCTTATCTGTATCTCATTTTTGGTAAAAGCATATATTATCTTTGTAATAAAAGGGGAGAATAAAATTAAAAGCACTGCTTTAATAATGCTAAGCATATTAATATTTACCTTTTTTCAAAGCTTCCAGAAGAAATGAAAAGTTTTCAGCAAAACTTCCCTAAATAACAGAAAGAAGGTAATATAACTATTTAGTTAAAAAAAAAAAAGGATAAAAGATAGCTGATCCTTAGTGTTTGTACAAAAACTACCTTTTTTTCCCCCCTAGTAAATGAGATTCACTGACCAGATTCTCAGCAGAATGTCTCTGTTAAAACTAAAATATAAAATCAGAGATGGCACTGAAAACAGTGATACAAGTTATGGTTGAATTTTTTATTTTCCAGATCAAAATCTGTAGAAGTGTAAAATTTGAAAAGAGCTGACATATTCTAAATATAGTTGGAAAACCTAGAAATCCATTCTACTTTTTGTCTTTAAACAAAGCAGGCTCGCTAAATTTTAATTTAGTTTGTACAACCAAAGATTACTATGAACTTAAAGAATCAAAAGGAAAAAGCAGAGAAAACCGTACTGAAATATTTGATGGTATGATTCTGTCTGTTCCAGAGAACACTGAATAATTTTATTTTATGTCATGATATCTAGCTATGTTTACTTGGAATATGATCAAAATATTTTTTGGATATAACTTAAATACTCTACATGAAATTGAAAAGTAGTAGATATAGTATCCAGATTCTCCACATCTGAAGTAGAAACTCCTTTAAAGGATTTGTTCATTACAGTTTTTACTTATTTTATTTATTTTTCAAGTACCAGGTATCACACTCAGGACTTTGCAGTTGCCAGGCAAGTGTGGTGTCACTGAGCCACATCAATGACCCGAGTTTTTTTGTTCAGAATGTTTTAAAAACTGTCAGCTTGTGCTAATACCATCCTGTTACATTAGTACTATTTTCAAGGTAGTATAAGAGGTATTATATATATATTACCATGACAAAACAAATGCTCAAAGACACAATCTGTTGCAAAGTCAGTGGTCAAATTATTCAAGGTAGTTTTTGTTAACTTTTGTTTAAAAGACTGTAGGTCACAGATGTTTAAATATCGTATTTCTTCTCTGGTATGAGAAAATGAAGATGTAAAAGAGTTCTAGTATATACAGTAAATATTGTGAAACAGAAAATATTTAAAGGAAAATAGGACATAGGGGATAACTAAGGAGGAGAAAAAGAATCCGATAGTAATAAAAAGAGGAAACAAAGTTTATATATATAGGGGGTAGGGGTTTGAAGGGTGGGTGGGGTGAGGGAATAGGAAAAAATGAGAATCAAGTCATGTCATATCCTGGTACAAACTCAATGTTGAAAGCAATGATGTGGTGTATATATTATGTACCCAATAAAGATTTGAATTTAAAAAAGAGTATTATATCTAGCATTAAGCAAAAATACATGCACAGGTATGTATACATACATAAAACTATCTTAAACTATATTCTTACATAAATATGTATGGATTTATATGCAATGTACTTATACATATGTTTTCTATATCAAACACATAAAAAGTCTGAGTTGAGTGATGTACATTCTTCATGTACAGTCTCTCCCATTTTATAACTTCAGGGAAGCTAGTAATGCTCACCTAGCTTCAGATATCTAATTTTATAATGGAGTTAAAATAATACCTCTCTACAGTTATCCCTCAGTATCCTTGGAGGATGGATTCTAGGATTCTCCATCGATACTAATATTATGGATACTCAAATCTTCCTTAATAATGCCATAGTGCTTGCATATGAACTACACACGTCTTCTCTTATGCTTTATCATCTCTTGATCACTTATAATAACACTGTGTAAAAATTTGCAGTATGTAATTTAGTGGAAAATGACAAGAATAAATCAGTGGGGTCCTGCATGGAGGACCCAAGCCCCTGGAAATACTTCTTTCCAGAGTACATTCTGTTCTCAGGTCCTTCCTTTCTTTTTTTTTTTTAAGGTTTTTTTTGAGACAGGGTCTCACTTTGTAGTTCAGGCTGGCCCTGACCTCAGCCTCAAACTCACATTCCAGCAATCCTCCTGCCTCTGACTCCCCAGTGCTGGGATTACAGGCGTGAGCCACCACGCCCGGCACTGTGGTATGTGGTACTGATTGCTGCTGGGCGTGAGTCTCCACGCCCAGTATGGTATGTAGTTACCGGGGATCGAACCCGGGTCCTTGCGCTTACAAGACAGGCGCGGGAACCACTGAGCTAACTCCCTGGGCCTAGTCTTCAAAGTTTTGCAGAGTATAGAAAGTTAGCATATGGCTGACTGAATATTTTAAAAATAATTAACAAAGGACAAGTCTTAAATGCTTTAAGGCTTCTACAACTATGGTTCTATCACTGCAGCAGAGAGAACATACTTCAAAGGTTAGAGTGACAATAATACAACTTAAATCATCAGTGACCAGAAAAATGACCTTGGAATTTATATCCCCAACCAGTGCATAAGCATTATGATAAGGAATTTTTCAGGGAAAATTTTTTGATACCTTACATAGTAGGTGACATTTTAAAAGTTTAATGGAAGTCTCAAAACACTTTAAATTCTATTACGTTCCCTGTGCTACGACTGCAAGCTGCTTCACAAGGAGTTATAGATAAATTCCTGAAAACACAATAGTAAGAGACCACTGATGTTTGTACTATATATTACCAGCCAGGGAAGTATTTGTTTTCATATAAATAAGAGATGATACTGTTTTTTGTTTTTTAATCATTAGACTGATTGTCTGAAGTATGTATAAACAAATAATACCCACATAATACATTAAGAATCTGAAATTTAGATACTGGTTACACAAACATCAATAGGGAGTCAAAGGCTAGGGGCAAAGTCAACCCCACTAATTTATTATTACCTCAAATTCAGCACATTTTCTATTATGCCCATGCTACAAAGTTTCAGAATAAAAGAAAGAGTATTATTGTATTATTATATTATTATTATTATTTTTTTTTTTTAGGTTTTTTTTGAGACAGGGTCTCACTTTGTTGTTCAGGCTGGCCCTGAGCTCAGCCTCAAACTCACATCACAGCAATCCTCCTGCCTCAGCCTCCCGTGTGCTGGGATTACAGGTGTGAGCCACCACGCCCGGCATTGTGGTATGTGGTACTGGTTGCTGCTGAGCTGAGTCTCCACGCCCAGTATTTTATGTGGTTGCTGGGGGATCGAAACCGAGTCCTTGTGCTTTCAAAACAGGTGCCGGAACCACTGAGCTAAATCCCCGGCCCAAGAAAGAGTATTATTTAATAGAGAAATGTTGATTTATTTTATAAAGGAACAAACAGAATACCTATGTAAACCTGGAGTAATTTCTTAACTGATATTAAACTACTATAAAATCCAAATATGAAAGGTTTAATATCTAAATGTATCGTAATATATTACATATTTTATGACAATATTCTTATTACAATTTTGAATCTCTGAACCTTCAAAATTTCCATGAATAAAAACATATCTACTAAACAGACTTCATTGTGAAGCTTATTTAATAAAATAACTGAAATACTTACAAAAACTTTATCTCCCACTACATTTTCCAGATGTAACTGCCTTGTAATTTCCTTCAGAGCAATTTTATCATTGATCTGCAGCAGTCCTGAAATATAGAACAATGAAAGTATTTAATTAAATATCTATTTGACAGTTACATATCAGTCAAGTACATTTTCCAATACTTTTTAAAAAAGAAACAATCAAAATCATACTTATACCACTTCCTTTTAAAACATCAGCAATAAAGACACTTGGTAAGAGTCAAAAAAGAGTCTTTGTTGGGCACAGTCTGATTTAGAAAAAAGCAAACAGTAAAGTCCTTAAATATTTCCATTATATTTTTAAAATTTCTAAAAATATTATATATGGTGTGCTAAATTACAGCCTGTTATAGTTTTAGTTTTAATAAAGTAATTATTTGTACAGATTTAAAACATTCAAATGAGTTCACTTTTACAATAGAAAAATGTAATATAATTGATATCATTTCTGATGGCAAAATTATGACATACTTACCATTTAGATAAACTTGTAATACATTTTCATTCACTTCTTCTATTTCCATGAGTTCTTTTAAAGCATGATTTATTAACTAAATAAATACAAAGTTTATAAAATATTTAAATATAGGTAAAAGATGAAGTCTCTGTTCTTTACAAAATGAATTATAAAATCAGAATATAAAAACTGTTCAATAAACTTTCAAATAGTTTACAGACAAAAAACTTAACTAGATCTTGTCTGACTTTTTTTTTAGGTTTTTTTTTTTTTTAGGTTTTTTGAGACAGGGTCTCGCTTTGTGGTTCAGGCTGGCCCTGAGCTCAGCCTCCAACTCACATCACAATCCTCCTGCCTCTGCCTCCCGAGTGCTGGGATTACAGGCGTGAGCCACCACGCCCGGCACTGTGGTATGTGGTACTGGTTGCTGCTGGGTGTGGGTCTCCCCACCTAGTATTGTTATGTGGTTACCGGGGAATCGAACCCGGGCCCTTGCGCTTGCAAGACAGGCACCGGAACCACTGAGCTAACTCCCCGGCCCTTTTTTTAGGTTTTTTGAGACAGGGTCTCGCTTTGTAGTTCAGGCTGGCCCTGACTTCAGCCTCCAACTCATCACACACAGCAATCCTCCTGCCTCTGCCTCCCGAGGGCTGGGATTACAGGTGTAAACCACCACGCCTGGCACTGTGGTATGTGGTGCTGTTTGCTGCTGGGGTGAGTCTCCACGCACAGTATTGTATGTGATTAACTGGGGATCGAACACAAGTCCTTGCACTTGCAAGACAGGCACCAGAACCACTGAGCTAAATCCCCAGCCCTTGTCTGACTCTTAAAATACTACAATCACATTTAGAACACACTCCCAAAGATCTACCCAAGTATGTCACCCTCAACTAAAGTTTCTTAAGAATTTCATGTCTTAGTGCTTTTTATCTAACATTTACGAAGTATCATTAAAATCAGGTTAAAGCTATGAAAAATATACATCAGAACAGTGTTAAAACACTAATCAAGTCTAACACTCAACAGAGCAATTCCTAGGAAAGACAGAATTACCTTGTTCCTTATCATGAAAATGACCAAAGAAACATCAAGTTAAACTACAAAAGGAAATATCCTATTACTTGCTAAGTATATAAAGAAAGCCCTTATTAAAGAAACTTAAGAGAATGCAATGAAAAGAATGATTACTACTAATTTACCACTAATAATTAATAATAAATACTTCTACTCAGAAAGTGTTTTATCACCTTAAAGTGTTTGACTGTAATGCTTCACATTTTTATTAGCTATGCCACAGCATTCATACTGTTTCTGACGAAGCACCTTGGTACTCTTACATTACAATATACGCATTTATTAGTACAATGACATACATTTTGTTAAAATCTGAAAACCAACAATTAAGAAAATTAAAGACTTCTTGAAAATGGAATGGTGAAGAATTACTCCTTGTAGTGTCAGGAGAAAACAGAACCATGCCTGTAGTCCCAGCACTCAGGGGGCAGAGGCAGGAGAACTGCTGAATTTGAGGCTGAGCTCAGGACCAGCCTGAACTACAAAATGCGACCGTGTCTCAAAAAAAGAAAAACTTGAAAAAAAAAGTAATGACTAGATAAACTGTCACCATGGCCAAGAACAATACGTCCATTTCATTAACTGATAAATACTACGCTTTTAGCGATCTCCTTTGAACTAGAACATACAGAATAACACCAACATACAGATATACAAAATGATCTATAACATAAAAGGAAATACAAAGTCAATAAAAACTTATTATTAAAATTTGTATTTTATAAAAGAAATATGAATTTAAGCCAATCTTAAAACAATAAACTAATACAAGTACATAACAAGGAGATAAGACAATGAAGAAGACTTTCAGAAAGCTAAAATGTAGTATCAAATTAGGAGCAAACAGGAATGACAGTAAAGCAAATCATACTTGTCATGTGGTAGAATAATGACGCATAAAAAGAAAAAAGATTTTTTTTTTTTGAGACAGGGTCTCGCTTTTGTGTTTCAGGCTGGCCCTGAGCTCAGCCTCCAACTCACATCACAATCCTCCTGCCTCTGCCTCCCGAGTGCTGGGATTACAGGCGTGAGCCACCATGCCCGGCACTGTGGTATGTGGTACTGGTTGCTGCTGGGTGTGGGTCTCCACACCCAGTATTGTTATGTGGTTACCTGGGAATCGAACCCGGGCCCTTGCGCTTGTGAGACAGGCGCCAGAACCACTGAGCTAACTCCCCGGCTCCAAGAAAAAAGATTTTAAATAAGACAACAGACAGAAGTGAGAAAAAAGGTTCAATATTTGGATAATTTAATTTTAAAAAGGGACTAGAAGAAAATATTAAATTAAGAATAGTACTTATTAGTTAAAAAAGACCTCGCGAACTATCTTATGATCAAATCTTAGACATGGCCTATGAATAATGAAACAAAAGAAGAAAAGGAAATATAAGGTATTAAGACAGGAAAAGAAGAACTAGAACTGTCCCTCTTCAAAGGAAAACTTAATAGTCTTAAGTTGAAAATCTCAAACATGGCCAAAAACTCAAGTACTGCTGACAAGCAATTACATACAGCAAAGTTGCAAGACAGAAACTAATACCCAAAAGCCAACTGTTGGCCCATATACTGGTAACATATCAAATTTCACTGCAGCATGAAATTTAAAAGACAGCATGATTCACATTAGCAGTAAAACATTAAATATTTTGGTAAAAAAACCAAAACACACACACACACACACCCCTGACATTAGGAATATTACAACACTGTTAAAATAAATATTCCATGTTTATACTCTTTAGAGTCAACAAAAAATATCAGCAATGCAGTAGAAAGTCTCCAAGTATGCTGTGGACATTGACAAACTGATTCTAAAGTTAACACAGAAAAGTCAAATACTTTAAATTACTACTCTAACGTTGTAATAACTAAAGCAATGTGATATATTCCACCACCCAAATAGATAAAATAAGAGGGTAGAAAAAGAGCTCAGAAATAGTCACACATGCAAAGTCAAATGATTTTGACAAGTGAAAGCAATTCAAGAGAAAAGAGATTTTTTCCAATTGAACAATCAAATGCAAAAAAGGAAAGTGGCGTTCCACAAAAATTAACTAAGAATGAACTACATTTCTAAATATAAAACTCAATACTTAAAACTTCGAGAATATAGGAAACAAATAAAAGCTACCTGACCTGAGGTTGGGTGATGGAACTAGACACAGCCAAAACCATGATCCATGAAAGAGACAAAATGGATTTTTGTTAAAATTAAAAATGTCTTCTCTCTAAGGATCCTTTTAATAGAATCAAAATCTAAGCTACAGTGAAGAAAATACTTTAAAAACAAAACTGAAGGGCCAGATTTAACTCCGTGGTTAACTTTGTGGTTCTGATGCCTGACTTGCAAGTGCAAGGGCCTGAGTTCAGTCCCTGGTAACCACTTACAACAATGCTGGGCATGGAGACTCACACCCAGCTGCAATCAGTACCACACACCACAGTGCCGGGCGTGATGGCTCATGCCTGTAATGCCAGCACTTGGGAGGCAGAGGCAGGAGGACTGCTATGAGTTCAAGGCTGAGCTCAGGGCCAGCTTGAACTACAAAAAAGAGACCCTGTCTCAAAAAAACAAAAACAAAAACTGAAAATCATAAACATAAAACTCTTAAAATGTATCAAAAAGAAAGCCATCATTCTGAAAAATGAGCATGACATCAAACACTGGAAAAGGCAAAACTACAGAGATGATGCAATTATCAGTGGTTATCAAGACTTTAGGAGGAAGAATGAATATGTGAAGCACAGAGGATTTTTGGGGAAATAAAACTATTTTTTATGATACTGTAATGGTGTATAAATAGCATTATTATTATTATTAACCCATAAAAGTCAGTAACACAAAGAATGAATCAAGTATGAACTTCAGTTAATAATAATATATTGATCATTGCTTTGTTGTAAGTTACCACACTAAAGCAAGATATGAAGGACCAACTACACCTGTTGGAAGGAGGCTCATATGGGAATGGTCTAAAACTACCTGCTCAATCTATTAAAAATACTTATTTTGGCAATATAGTCATATATTAAAATTTACTAATGTGCATGTACTTAAACATTTTTCTTATTTTTCCTGAATTTTCTCTCAGGTTTTAGGAATAAAATTTACTGTAAGGTTTTGAATTCTAAATGAAATGAAGTTCATTATTTACAAATCACGGAGGTTCAATTTGTCTTGTATTTTGTTTCAAAATACACAGCTGAAGGGCCAGGGCCTAGATCCCCGGTCCTGAAAAGAGAAAAAAAAAAAAAAAAGATGTCAAATACACAGCTGACCATAGAATAATATCTCTATGCTGTACTGATCTCTTAGTTCTCATTTAAGATTATTACAATGAATTTCTTGAAGAGTCATTCATTTAAAGATGTTCTTTAAATATTTACATAATACTTCACTCAAAGATAAAATAATGAAAGCTGGAAAAGAGATAATGTTTAGAGAAGAAAGATCTAAATTCACACTAAACATGTTCATAGAACATTAGTCTTTATGGCATATGGAAAATAATGTCACATGTTAACATAAAACAATTGCTGCCTGTGACATTCACCAAGCACTCCTGATTTACAGCTCTTCTAGGTACCTTAGTAGGAATGTATTTCCTTGCTCTACAAAAGTTAGAAGTGACTATGTCACTTACTATCTCCAGAAAACTATGAGGAGGTGTGCTCTGATCACCACTAGGTGGAAAGTCTTTTTTTTTTTTTTTTAGGTTTTTTGAG